>JAJKFJ010021476.1:0-85604 GCA_027382625.1 Tetmemena sp. SeJ-2015
TCGTAGAGTCCCAAAAATCTGCCCAAGTTCCCAAAGTTTTTGCCAAGGTTGGAACCAAAGTTGAGATTCGTTTGCCAAGTTCAAAACAAGTTTGAAAGTTAAAAGTAAAAGCTAAGTTGAAGGACTAAAATCATGGTTTCAAGTCTAAAATCGGCGACCGCAGCTCCTAAAACCAACTTTCACGAACTCAACTCCAACTTTGGCGAAAGTTAGCTCAAAATGTTCAGAACTCAACCCAAAATCGTTCCACGGTGGCAAAAATGTTTGAAATCGTACTAAAAAGTTAGAAATCGGCAGTTCAGAGTCCAGGTTGGCCAAGAAAGTTGGCGAAGCCATAGTTTTGATTTCGGTTTTAAGATTTAAGTTACTTATTTTATAAATTTAGTCCAAGATCAACTATTATATATCACAATTTTTGATTTCAACCCCGATCTGGACCCGAATCGCTCGATTATTCTGAAAATCACGCCGAATTGATATAAATATAAATGATCCAGGGTATATTATTATGAAAATCACGATTTAGGTCAATAATTCTTAAAATAGGAATAAGTTGGATCAGTCGTATTTATATATTTAATTTCTGATTTTTAACTAAGGTAAATTGATCATTAATTTTTGATTTAATTTAACAATCTCCTAATTTTCATTAAATTCCTACCTATATTAGACAAATAACACAGAATTTGAAATTTATAGCTTATTAATTCAAGAGCAGTATAATTTCTTGAATTTGCAAATTTTAATCACAAAAATTAATTCAAACTTTTATATAACTTATAATTTTTATTTTGAGGATATTATCTCTTTGAAGTTGTTACTACTACTACATTTTATATTATTTAAAAAAGGGAGAGGATTATTATAATTTTTGAGACAATTATTATTGTTGAATTTAATTTTTTTACTTATGCACACTCTTAATATTAGGGAGAACTCTCAATAATTACATCCGATGCTATGATTTCAATTCTATCATAGAATCTTAATTTAAATTGGTTTTTTATTTTTTCTTCTAATTTTAATTAGATTATTTTCGTTATTTTATATCTATTGATACATTTTATTATAAAATAATGTACCATTTAAATAGAAGAAATCCCTAATGTAAAGTTTATTCTTTGATTAATTTTTTAAATGAAATTTGACATTAATTTGTGTCTAAATCTTATATGCACTATCCTAAAACTATCAAATTCATTTGACTTATTTTCCGTTATTGTCAAACAAAATATTATTTTTTATCTTCCTCAGCTAAAAAAAAGTTTTGTATTATTCTATTCTCATCTTATAAATCCAATTTTTCCATGTTTTTAACTTGTTGAGATAGAGAGCATTCCAAAATAGGCCCCTACTCACTAGATCCTGATTTAGCTTTTTGATGTACTACTATAGCTAATTATTTATGATAAATAAATAAACTGCACTAATAAAATATTGATGATGGCCTCTAAAGTAGGAAACTTATTCATTTTCCCTAGCACATATTTCACATAGGGAACAAGGCCCACAGCTATAGAAGCTAACATAAGCGATAGGCCAACCAATTTAACTGTTATTGAGTAGTAAGTTATTCCAGTGAAAATTATTGCAAATCCAACCACCAACAGCATCATCGATATCTTAAAAGATAAAAGACACACAATTGTTTCATAATAGCATTTAAATATTAAAATTGCATTCTATTTGTATCGATATCATAAAGAGGAGCTTTGATTGCACTGAAATCTCTCAATTATCTATGTCTCTTTTCATAGAATAACCTTTATGTAGAGTTTTTGTGAATGTCCGAATAATCGTATCGAATTCGTTCATACTCATCAGATATTTAAGTTCAAATAAAAATAAGAAAGTGATGTAATAGATTTATATTTGAATTAAATAAGATCCTTCAAGTATTCCTCATGATAATGGCCCATTTAAAAGCCCATGCCGAGTGAATTACAAGGTACCACTATGCAGTCCGAAGTAGTTTGAGGCATTTTCAAGTGCTCCACAAAGTCTGTTCGAGAGAGAACATAGTGCTTCTTTATATTCTTATCTCGTTTCAGTTCTAACACAGACGCAGAGTTAATCATGTTAATCTAACATAAATAAAGATCGTACGAAATGCAATACATTAAATTTTAAGATATATCTACTAATTCATTTCTCTAAAGAGATTAAAATATAAAATTCTCAAAAGAATTAAGATTTTAACTACTCCAAACTTAGAATTTAATCATTAATTATTCACTATTTTTGAGGTAGTATTTTCTTTAATTCTTTCTTCAAATTTGCTATGAAGACTAATTGATCATGGTGTAAGAAGTATGTATGTAAATTAATCTTGAGCATTAAAAATATGTCATCATTAACTTTCAATTAGAAGGAAATTTAGAAATGTATCAGAACTTAGTCCTGATTTTTAGTCTCCTCTTTGAGGAAGATAAATTTGAATCCTGATTTTCTGTCATTTATTGGACCCAAAGAATCTGATGTCCTCGATTATAGTTTGTAGGTCCATATCTTTTCCGAATCTCTTGATGAATCTGATATCTTTGCCATCATATTCAATCTCATGGAGAGTGTATTCACCTCTCATGTAGTTGGTAGTTTTCCCATCTGTGAGGTATATGAAGCCCCTAGCTCTGCGATCTTTGTTTAAATACACCAACAGATCAAACTTCTTGCCATAGAGATCCTCGGTTGATCTCACATCACTTAAAAAAGGTTAGAAAAAGAAAGAAGGCAAAGAAATAAGGCAAAAAAAGGGAAATTGGCTGAGAGATAGTCCTATTTTCAAATTCTTACTCATTAATTCTGTAAATAGGGATAATGGTGCCAGCTCTTGCAAATAATCCAAAGTTATTCAAAGACACGGGCACATCCTAGTAGTCATCATCACCTTAAAATTTCCTTTCTGTGAAGATGTGATACCAAGTTTCGTCTGCGGGCAGCCAAACTTTTACACTAGAACAGCCAAGATTAATTGAAATGAAATGTGCTAAAAATTTTAAAGGAAAAAGCCTTTAGGACTAAAAATTTAGTCTTGACTGACGAAAAGGGAAGTCTTAATGCTTCTCATTTACCGAGATTAGACTCCAATTAGACTTACGAGTTTGCTCCTTTCTCCAAGACTGGCTTAACAATTATATCGTTGCCTATCATGAATTAGTCCTCTACTGTTGTAACAAACTTGTTCTTAGCGTAGTTGTACCACATGGGCCTGAGAACTGGCTCTCCTCTCTGATTATGCAGGAAGAACTGCTATTAAAAGCTAATAGCCCAATAATTCTCATAATATGAAGTAATTAACTTGCAATATTAACTATATTGGAGGATTAACTGAAATTGTAATTTACAAATATTGGATAAATTCATATCTCAGAATAATGCTGTCTCTTATTCTCTCCCTGGTTTCAGGAGTAAAAACCCAAGGCTCTCTCCTATCAGTTTTTCTGTGAGCATGAGCTCTGAATAAAGGCATCATGCTTCCCATTTGATACCATCTCACCACGATTTCTTCATCCTTTGGATTTCCATAGAAACCTGGGATGTCGCTACCCACCATTGGAATTCCGCATATACTCGTTGAAAGAAGTTACTTTACTGTTATATTAAAATGATCCCAGTCGCATCTGCAGTCCGCAGTCCAAACAGCTGTAGAATGTTGTTGTGAGCCAGCAAAATATGATCTAGACAGCAAAAATTGTCTGTCCTCTCCCTCTGATCTAGCCTTTAATCCCTCGCTTGTTGCCTTTGTGCAGGTGAAACCATAAATACTGTGAGTGAGTCTGTGCTCAACTAGGATTCCTTAAGGAGTTAAGTGTAAATTGGTCTTTGGCATCGTACCCTCGTTATTGTTAAAGCAAGCAGGCTCATTCATATCGTTCCAAATCATCACATTTTTGTCAGCCCAAATGTAGCTCTCCTTATCTTCGATCGCCTCTGGAATAGTGCTATAAATCTTCTTATGATATTCAATAGTCTTAGGGTTTAGGTAATCAAAGTAGAAAGAGTCTTTGGGCCAGCACTCAGTCACATAGATATTTTGATTCTAGTCTTTAACCGCTAATCCTTGCTCCTTTATATCTTCATATTGCCAGAATCCATCCTCAACTTTATTATGGGGATCAATTATAGTCACAAGTCTTCTACCATCACCAACTAATTTGTCAAGCATTCCTCTAGGATTGGGGAATCTTGACTTATCCCAAGTGAAGAATCTCTTCTCATCGGTGTATTCAATGTCAAGCCAAACTGTATCGCAAGGTATCTTGTACTCTAAGCATTTATCAGAGACCTCCTCAGTTTCGGCTTAAAATATAACTGAAGAGCTTTTAATAAATGCACTAATTATAAGTAAGATAGTTCCACCTGCATTAGTGATAGCCCAGGGCGTAGTTAGGAGGTAATGGTCCGAAACCTGTTAGAATAGCTTACTTATAAAATGCAACTTGAGACTGCATACCTGCATACACATAAAACTAGAGATGTCCTCCTTCGCTCATCCAATGAATGTGCTTTCTATTGTCCGCTTATATTATGTCGATATAGGTATCAGAAGAGTTACACCAAAAGAGTCCCACCATATGCTTGAAACCCTTCTTTTAAGCCATGGATGATAGGGACAGCTCCATAAGTTGAGTGATTAGGATACTTTTCATTGAAATGATCACTAGTGTATAATCTATAAGGCTCTTATTCTACGGTATTTGTCTAAGCCTCTTAAAGAGTCAAGGTAAAAATTTATTCATGATGAAAATGGAATCTAAGATTTTAATGTATTCTTAACCTGGAAGGTATTGATACGTTCTGGAATACCGAATAGCTTGTCCTGCTTATCAAAGGAAATATCCATGCTTATAGCCTAAGGACCATAGGGGATAGGGTCTAGTATTCCCTTCCATTCTTGCTCCATGAATAAATCCTCTCCTTCTTCAGCATAATGAGTAGAATCTGAGGGATATTTTTCATTTTGAGTCCTCTGTCTCTCAATTGAGAATAAGTTTAGGTCATTTACTCTCAACATTTGGACGCCATTAAGAAAATAGATCATCTTGAATTTCTATGTCTCGATGTAGATCTTGTGCTTTTCAAAATGGATTGACTCATTCACATCAAATACTAAATCCCCCTGCGGCATGTTAAGACTTGTCTCAAATGTAACTATGATCTCATTGTGCTCGTATCTTTCATCCACTTTCAAGTTAGAGAGTTTAGAGTCTTCAAAGTTAGGACAAACAGTTTGCTCCTTATTTACTGGGCCATGCTCGCTCGTCTATGTAAAATTATGATTTCACCACTCTGTACAGAATAAGCCTCTTCTATATCTTGTGAGGGCCAACTTACTTTAAATCGAGGGGTCTGCTCCAGCAAGTCTTAAAATTCAAAGGATATTATTCCATTTGCAGTAGATTTAAAAGTGAATAGGTACTCACTTTTCTCATCTGCTGTGTTGAGCAATTTGAGTGAGAAACCATATTAGAACTAAAATTAGAAATAAAACACACCACCACCAAGATATCAATAGCTACATCCCAAAATATTTATTCGAAATTATCTTCTCATACTTACCTTCTCAAGTGAGTTTTCAATAACTCTGTAAGTGAACTTAGGACCTCCTTTGAGAGTCTCAGCCCTCATTTTCCTCAATCTTCGGCAGAAATTAACTTGGTGCCATCTTCTGAAAATTGGGTTGGCAGGATCTTCCTGCTACTCTACTATTTGAAATTGAGCTTTTTATTCCTCTGTTTCCATCTCCTTAATAAATAAACTTACAAATTAAATGATTTAAATGATAGTGAAAATCTAAAATAAAGCAACCTCAATCTAAACTAGTCCATTAATACTACTCATTAACTTATGAGAGACACAATACTTTCGCAGAATTTATCTATAGCCATATTTTCATCATAGGTTAAATCTTGAGTAAGAATAGAGAGGTATAAATATAATCTAGTTAAAGTTGATTTATAAATGTTCAATCTAAAAATGTCGCTTCGTTGAGCAAACGAGAAAGCCTAAACATAGAATATTTCATTGAATTTTTTTCGTATTAAATTTCAATCTCTTCTCAACCAATCTTTCCTTCATTGGTCATCCTCATCATCTTCAATCTTCTGTCCAAGGAGGGCTTTGGGGTTATTCAATATATCAAATTCTTACATAGGATAGTAACTGATTTCTATAAACAGGACGAAAGTGCTGATTTCATTGAATATTTATTGTATTAATTTAATTCCTAAAATTTTACTTTACTTTACTTTACTTTACAATATTCAAATTCATTTTTTAAAATTGAAAACTATAGTCAAAGACTTTTAATTTTGAAGAGTGATAATATATAAGTTGGACCTTAAGTTTATTTAAATTTCTTTAAGCCTTTCCAATCTTATTTTTTTTAATGTATATTATAAAATTTTAAAATGAAATTATTTTTAAATTTGAGAGCGTCTCTCATGATAAGTGGAAGCCGTACTTTAGATATTTCAAACATTCTTTAAATGTGATAATTAAATATCTTGATAAATGCTATGCCTTTGTAATGAAAGGATAGATTTACTTCATTTGAGTTCACTATAAAATACAAATTTTAAGAATCTTGCCTAAACAATTTTATGATGTAATTGGTCTTAAATTTCGACTATAATCTGAATTTAAGAATAATCTCACCCTTGTTGAATTCCTTTCTCTTCTTAAGAAATTCTTCGTGGCCTATGAATATTTTTAGATCAATCCTTATATTTGGATTGTGAGAAAATGAATTTTAAAAACTTACGCTTAGCCTCATCTTGGTCCTGCTCCTCAAGAAGTTATCTTTGCTGTTCTGCATCTTGCACGCTAATCTCAATCTATGTGGAATAGTATTAGTATCAGCTGCCTATTTTTCGAATTTCTTACCTCCTCTCCAATCTTAACTCCATCCTCACAAATAAACACATTAATGATAGGAATTAAATTATTCCTCAGTCATTTGAACATCAGCAGAGGCAACTGGCTCTACTTAAGATCCTTCCTCGTGGCTTGACTCAATCTCGGCTACTACGATTTTGTCAAAGCCTACATGAGTATTTGACTGCCTGGCCTGTTGTTGACTCCTGAGGATACCGCTCATTCTACGCTCATCTCTGTGAGGGGATTGAGTTGACTCCATTTAATTTTAATTTACTATTGCACAAACAATCAATTATTTTCAAATTAATTAATCTAAAATTATTAAATCCGATCCTCATTTCTTTTTTATTAATGTAGATTATAAGTTCATAGAAGATATTTATCTAGAGCCTTCTTCTCTCGCCTGGATTTAAAATTTTCTGTTTAGTTTTTGAATTGAGTATATTAAAATTAGCGTGGACTATTAGCAGAGTTATTATTACTGAGATATTCTTAAAGCACTTTAATTTATCTTCTTATCATGAAAAATATCTCTATTTCAAACACTTATTTCACTAAAGCATTTAAGAGGGATATCGGATTTGAGGAGAGAGGATTAAAATTAACAGTAAAATATATAATGAGCAGTTCGGTACGACACAGCAGAGCCCCCTCCATGGTAATCCAATAACAAAAAGTAGAATTTAAACCTAATCAGAGTGCCTTGGTTGAGGAGTAGAGAAAGTCTGTCCAAGAATTCGACCGAAAGAGAAAGCTCTAAGAGTATTCCAATTTAAATTAATTTCTATAAATTTAAATAGAAGAGTCCAGAAGCACTTATGTCTTATTGGTGCTTGGACTTATTACCGCAATCGGATTTGCAATGATGCCTGGCGACAAAAACACCGAACTGTAAGTGAAAATGGTTAAGAGCAAGCTCATATCTAGGAAATTTCCTACTTTCCTTATAAATCCTTGTCACGTTGACTCTCGTACAATCAAATGCTAAATTTTAGTTATAGGAAAACAGAAAATTGGCCCGAAGATATTCCAGCCTTCCTATTAAAATACTAAAGTGCCTGCATTCAAAATTCTAATAAAGAAATTCTACTATTTCAATTTTATGATCTTATTGCGATTGGTGTGTTGACATTAGTTTTGGCAGTTAAACGAGTTAAGCACAGACACGATGTCGACTTCCGCTTAAACTACCACGTTAAACAGGTGACAACCGAGGAATTCGAGAGACAGAAAATTGAGACCACTGCCTCAGAACTTGAAAAGCTAAGAGCTCAGCCAGAATTCCTGGGGATGAGCATGGCCAAAGGAAAGGCAGAAGAAAATTGGAACTGGCAAGCTAAAGAAAGCAAGTTTGGAGAGGTACCCTTGCCCAAAAAGTCTCCCATGAAGGCTCTTTAATCTCTTGACTAGGATGACAGCGCTCTTATGGAGAAAGCCCTCATCCAAGCTATGAATATTGTAACTTTTAATGGTTAAGTTGTTATAAAGCTGATTAGGAGATTAAGGAGGAAAATACCTTTGCGGCTTTGACTTCAAGCGCACTGAAAAAGCGTAGATACAACAGCCTCTCAAAATTGACGACTTTATATTCCATTTTAAACTTTATTTATAGCCATATTACAAAGTCTGCCAAGACCTAGGACACTGAAGATAAGCTCACCAGAGACTTCGAATCGGATTGAGAGGGCTCATTTGCTGATAGTCCTGCCCGCTCCTAACCAGAGCAGCGGCTGTTGCCCGTTAATCTCTAACCTATATAAATATAATATCGAGCCTATTAAATTCTCACTAAAATAAGCCTCTTGCTACCGATTTTTCAAAGCCTTCTTGCTTGAGATGAAACTTTCATATTCCTCATTTTCCAGGGGGAGTAGCTACCTGATTTAAAAGTCAGAAGGCACTCGCCTTACATAAGGCAATTGAAGGAAAGAGGCAGATATATGTAGAAGATTAGAAGAAAATAAGGTGCTTCCTCTCTCGCTTTTTTATGAATCTTACAGCGCAAATACTCAGCGGCAATTAGAAAATATATTGAGACTGATGATGATCTTAAAATTTATTCAAACTCTTAATCCAATAAACTTTAATCTCTAATACCTTTCTGCTTATTTTTTAGCTTAATCTCATTTAATGAACTCTTCAAAAGTGACTCACTCGCTTGAGTTTTGGGTCTGTTTTATAATAATCTCTAATTTATAATTTTTTGCTTAATGGACAAGAAGATCAATTAACTCAAACCTCAATAGCGATAATTTGAGCAATAGTTGGGCAGCCAATAGCATCCACCCATTCGACCACGAAATTAGGCTACTTACCAGTTGGACGCGTCTGTGAGTAAGCCGCTATCTCGCCACCCCTCTTCCAATCAGGGGTACATATAAGCAGTGGCATCTTCTCCGTATGATAATTCAAGCCTGACGAATGAGGATGAGGAGGGCAACTTAAATGGGTTTCAAATCTATGATGCCCTACAGAAATAAATCACCGATGGACAGCAAATAATGCCCAAAGGAGGCACTGGCTCCTCTAAGCTAAGCAAATTAGGATCTAGAGAGAGCCAACAAAAAATGACAACTTAGTGTGTTGATAGTGTGATTTTATTTACCAAGGGAGTGAGAAGGGTAGCTCAAAGACATCTCCTTCAATGATTCAGACTAAGTCGAAAACTAAGGAGCTTAGCCAATAAATGCCACCTAAAAATGTGAGTAAGGGAGGCTCTGTATCGGTCAAGAAACACGTTCCAGAGTTCAGGTAGACTGCAGCAGATCGAGCAGAGACTAAGCAAATACAAGCTCTGTTTTTCATCAATCCACGAATGAATACCAATCCTAAGTGCATCAAAAATAGTCCAACAGTAATCTGAAGTCTGAAAACTTGGCGAATTCTTAAATTTCTCAACTCTAGGAAGAAGATAAGGAGTAAGAATTTTTCGATCGGGCTTTGGATAGAGGGAAAAAGAGATCTCTGACAGATGATAAGAAGTTTCAGAGCAGCTAGTAAGTTGCTATGAAGAGTGATCAACCAACTAATGCAAGTACTGGAACTATTTCGCACAGCTTAACTGACCAGTTGAATCGGATGGACTATGGAAGAAGCTCGGTGGTTCAAACTCAGCTCAGATCCCTAACCTTGCTTAACTCCACAGAGGCCCCAAAGAGTGGAGTCCAATACCTTCTCTGATGTTAACTCCGATGATTACTTGGAGAGAAAAGATCCAATTCAAATGCAATAGATAGGGAGATATTAAGAGTACGTTATCCCGAATCACCTCGACTCTCAGTTTTCAATGCAAGACCAAGGGGGAAATTAGAGTACGAGAAGAATTAAGTTCGAGCAAAACATTTCACACTAGTCCACGTAGAAAGCAGCAGATAACAAGCAGAAAAAGTTTTTTAACAAGGAATTTCATTTTGTTAATAGAAATTTTAGATCAATAATCAAAAGGACAAGATTAGTAAATAGAAAACTTAGAATCAAGATGCTCATAAAGAGGCTAATTCAAAATATTTTTTTCTCATTTGTGTCCATATAATCCTCCTCAATCAAGTTCTTATTTCCAAATGCTGTTGAACAAGAGTTACAACTTCAAGTATAAGTTGCCTTGGAATTCGCTGGGGAAAGTCTTCACAGAGTTCACATAAGTAAGCTTTGAGCAAAAGGATATGCCTGTGCTGTTGCTTGACAAAATCTGGTCCAAGCTAAATAAAAACTAGTTCTATAGCTAAAATCAATGGAATTCTGGCGAGATATAGAATCAGTTCATTAAAAGATTCTACGAGATCTTTAAATATCTTATAATTCCATTTATTTCTGTATACCATGATCCTCTTTGTTACTTACAGGAAAAATTTCAAGCCACTCTTAACTGAGAGTAAAATCCTAGAGAGCTATGTCCTTTAAAAAAGGCCTAATGATAACATCACTAAAGTCTTTACTTCAACAGATGTTGGATGGGGTTGCACCATTAGACATATTTTTCTACTTTTATTAGAGTATGCTAGATGATTCTCGCATAAGCTTTGCTCAGGCATTTAATTGGCATGGATCATAGTCTTTTAGAGATTAAAAACAACCCAGCTAAGGCTTAGCAATACGCAAGAATCGTCAAGCTTAATTTGATTTTTAGTTTGCATATTATAAAGCTTATTCACGATAATGAGTGTGGCCAAAGTGGCGCTTTTTCGATTTAAAACATTGCAAAGATGGGCTTCTGCCATGATAAATTGCCTGGTGAATGGTATGGACCTCACGCGATTACAATAATGATAAGGGACTTAAACAGAATATACCAGCCAGTGGACAAATTTCAGATATGCATGTTCAGAGATGGAAATGTAAACTTCGAGAAGATTATGAAAACGGCAGTCATGGATGGCAAGAACTATTAAATTAAGAAGAATAGAAGGGCTGAAGACACTAGCGAGGGTCAATAAGAAGTAGTAAGCAGATTAGAATTAGTCTTTGAAAGATGGCTTAAGGAGATTTAGTACCACAATTAATTCCCTCTCACAAGGTTCCGACATCAGTAATTTCTATGTCTAGTATTTAAGAATATTATTCATCATGAAGAAGGCTAGGAGTTTGACAGCCCTCATATGAGCAGAGAACCATCTACTGAGGAAGATGCAAAGGATAATTTAGAGTTTATCTTTGAAAACCCTGCGTTGCTTCAAAAGTATTGGAGGAATTCAATTTTTGTGGTGATTCCAACCAGATTAGGCCTCAATAAAGTTAACAAGGAATATTTTCTCCCAATTTAGCACGTCCTTCAGTGCCAGTAAAGTGTTGGCATTATGGGAGGAAGGCCATAATAGGCCCTTTACTTTGTTGGAACTCAAAAATAAGATCTGATCTGCCTAGATCCACATTCAAAATTAACTTTCAATCTGATATTAAAGCTGAATGATATAATTTCACTATGATTATGTGTAAGAGACAGTAGTAGATGATGTGGAAATGTCCAACATTGAGTTTAATTAATCCTATCACTGCGATTAGCCGAAGAAACTTTCAATGGGAAAATTGGACACCTCACTTGCGTTCGGCTTCTATCTCAAGAACTATAATGACTTTGAAGCATTTAAGGATTTCCTTGAGGAAGGTAAGCGAGTTTTTAAGGACAATTGGGTTTTCTCCATGTTCAATAGAAAACCTGACTTCGCGAAATTCTCTCACCAGACTACCTCTATAAGTATTCACTAGCAACCCTCAATAAACAGAGGCTCCACGAATAGCAGCAGTCAAACTACGCATAACTATTTACCCAAGACTGTTATTGGAAACACGGCCACTTCAGTTAGTTTCGAGAATCAGAATAGCAGAACTGGAGGAGGGGCTCCATCAAGTTAAAAGATGCTAAGTCTTCAACCACTAGCACTATAGAAAAATAAATCCACTAATGTAGCAGGTATCTATGGCCAATAAATGGACTCTCTAATCCCGAATAGAGCAGGAGGAGTCACTTCAAGCTAGTAGATGAGGAAGCAGTCATCTCTTGAAAAGGAACCCACAGGATCTGAAGACGAAGAAGATGAAGATGGAGGATTCGAGTTGATCTGATTTTCATGCAAACTTGGTAATTGCTTTAAGATAGACAATATTTTATATTTATAATATACGCTATTTGAATTCTATATTTTGAGGATTATTATTATTGATCAACATTTTACCTTTATCATTTTACTTGATAAGAGTCTTATGAATGCCTCTAATATTAAATTTAACTGTTGATTAACTCTGATAAAGAGTAACATCTAATTATAGGTGAGCTAAATTTTAAGTTAAGAGTAATAAATTTAATCAATCATTTACAATCTATTGTAAAAAAGGAGCAAAATGGAAAGTAGAGGCCAAGGAGATGTGAAAGGTTGCAACGAGCATCCATTTGAAGAGACAAAGGGATTCTGCAGAGACTGTTCAGCGGGTGTGTGCTTCCGTTGTGCGATCGGGAAGCATCGAACCCACAACATAGTCAATATAGATGAGTTGGATAGGAAAGACCTAGAAACTCAGCTCGTAGTTTTTGAGGTCAAGATTGATTAGCTCAGAGAGAAAGCATAGTAGATTCTTGAGAAGGCTAGAAACTCAGAATCTCACAGTGAGAAGCTGCCCGAGATCACCAAAAACTTCTCAGACATCAAGGAAAGATTCGCAGGGTAAGTTTTTATAAACTTGGCTTGTTGCATTTCAGAAATCTCTCAGTTTGGTTATAAGCTAGAATTTGAAAGAAGCCTTTTTGTCCGCATAGTCTTTTTATGATTAGTTTTAATGCTTTAAACGTAGTGGTGACTACAAGGAAATGATAGTTGGCGAACTGGAGAGAAACTATTCTCAGATCAGAGACATGTTTGAGAAGCTGCAGAGGGAAGAGAAGGAAGATTAGAACTTGCAAGATAAGTTGACTGCGTTGGAAAGATGCACGGACACGATGATCTTCGACTATATCCGAGGGGTGATAGACGAGCGCAACGCCTTGATAAATTCCTATGAGAAGAATTTGAAAAATCAGAAGACCATGATTGCGGAGTTCAACCACTTTGACATAAAAGAGCGCATCATAGACTTCTTCTAAAACATCTTCATAGTGAAGAAGAAGCTCACAGACAAGAGAATAATTCATTACTTCGAGTGGGGTAACAAGAATATTCACTTCTACGATGTACAGTCTCGCAAGCAGTCGAAGTACTTAGTTGACTTCAATAACTATATACCCAAGTTTTGCAGAACTGTAGTGACAGACCATGGACGTTTGTTCTGCATCGCTGGACGCCACTAAGATAACGTCTGCTGCAATTGGATGCTAGAGTATATAGAGGAACATAAATGCCTCGAACACAAGGCAAATCTGAATGATGCTCGATCTGACTTTACCTCAATCTATGAATCTGAGAAAGATAGAATCTATGTAATCTTAGTCATATTTTTGGGAAAATTTTCATAAGTTTAATTTGTAATCGGAGGAAACGACGCCAAGAACTTTTATAAGAACTGCGAGTACTATGACGTGGGTGCAGATAAATGGATCCGTATGGCAGAGTTGAACGTGGCTCGAGATTCGGCAGCCTGCTGTGTTTTCAATGCAAAGTTCATCTATGTATTCTCTGGACGCATTAAGTTTTCTCCTAAAGAGATTACTGATGTGTGTGAGTTGTACGATGTGGAGAAGAATATCTGGGAGGTGATAAATGTAAAGAACAAGACCTAACTGGATTCCCTGTGATCTTGCCTATGGCTTTCCAGACTGGCCCTTCGTCGATTCTAATCTTTGGAGGGTTTGATAAAGCCAACAGAACAAATGCCACTTTCACATTTAACACCAATAATAAGACTATAGAGAGGTCTGGTGATCTTCCTACTGTAGGATCTTTCTCCACTATGATTTAAAATTTGATCACTAGGAAAGTATTTCATTTAATATTTAATGGTTTTCTAGATCGATGATTGCTTGTATACTGTGGGCTGGAACAACACTAAGAAGAATTTGTACAAATATAACATCTCAGACAGTTATTGGAAGGTTGATGAGGAGTTTACTATTTGAGCTTTAATCCCAATTATGTTACCTGTATTAAATTAGATTTCATTCAACAACTTGTTACCATTCTCAATTATCACTTCCTCTTTCAAAAAAAAATATTCATTTTCATTTAGTAGATGAATTTGCAATGAAAGAGGTAGCATACTTAATAATTAAGCTATCACGATAGTTGATTCGTCTAAAGCCAGAAAAGTATTTCTCAAGTATATAAGGCATCAATAACTTTTGGAGGAGAGAGCGAGGGAGGGAATATTAATTGTAATAAATGTGTGAAAGTGGATTTCGATTTATTGGAGATTATTACAGCGATTCATTTATTTGAGTGCCTCACTAAATAATTAGTAATAATAGATAATTCACTTAAGTAAACCTATATAAGTAACGAATAAAGTAAACTTTATTTTATGGTGATCAAAACGGCTTTCAGTTTATTATTGGATTGATTATAATAAAGCGTGAGAATTAAGAATTATGCAGACTGCAAACAACTCACAAGCAAATAAACATCTGCACAAGGGTGCACCCTCTGCTCTAATTACAGTCCCCAATCAGTCAGTTGTAAATTCCAATGTCCAAAACACTTCTGGAATAAGCAAAAATTAGTCCAGAGCGAGAGAGAGCGAGGGGAGTGAATCTGAGGAGAGTAGCCCGAATGCAAGAGAAGATAACAGACAGAGAGAAGAGTCTGCAGAAGATGAAGATGACGACCAGGAAACGAAGTCTCACCACGAAGATGAGTCCGATCAAGATGAGTCTGACGAAGATGAGGACGATGGCTCAGATGATACAGTTTATCTTGATAGCCATTTCTTGTATGCTCATTTAATTAGATGAGACATCTGAGCAGGAGAGTTAAGAGGACGATGAATAAGAAGGGGAAAGTGAGGAGGCAAGCCCTTAAGAGCAGTAGTCCAAAGTTGCGAACAATAAAACAGACTAGCACAGCCACATAAGTTCAAGTCATTCACTCTAATAGCCATCTAATCCAAGCAACTAAACCAAAATACCACCAGAAGATAAAAATCAAGCAAAGTAGCCAAGTCAAGTGCCACCACATCAGTTCTATGTTTAACATTTTATCAGAGTGAAGACGAGGAAAGCAAGGCTCAATAGTCCTCATCTCATTAGTCTGAAAGCAGTGGAGATAATGAAGAGTCAAAGAGCCAATCAAGTCAAAGCAACAACTCAAGTAACTAAAACTCAGAGAGTTTGAATCAGAGCAGTCAAAAGAGTAGCTAAAAAAGTAAAGAGCAACTCAAAAACGTCACAGCCAAAGGGAAAAAGGAATTTAAATTTAGAATATTAAAAAAATTGAATAGGTCAAATATCACTAACTCTAAGAAGTTATAGATTTTTATTCTTGTTTAAAAGAAGAGGACAACAGTAGATTAGACATAGATGAAGAAGAGGAGGTGGCTCCTATCATTAAACCTCCAAGCCATCGTGGTTAAGCTTCAGACTCTAAATAAAGTAAATAATCTCCGGTATACCTAAGGAACTAACAAGACTCCTTCAAACATAACATTATTCTCATTTTATTTGCTCCTCATAAGTGTCTCACGAAACTTAAAATCACTCATCTCAAAATGCAAGAAACTAGCAAAAACCAGCAAACTCGCATCTAAATTCCTAAGAAAACACGACTTCGCAATAGGAAGTGCTGAATACTCAAACAGTAAATAAGTACAAGAGGTACCAATCTTTTGTGAAGCTGAGGAGCGATATGTGTAAGTATGAACTGAATATTTCATATTGAAAGGGTATAATTATTACGAGATATAAACTGTTTATAACTTTTTGAATCTCTACTATATAATTTGCTTGGCATCTAAACTTCATATTTTATAGTTAAGGTGACGTCTTAAAACTCCCTGCGCAGTGAGAAGAGTGTGACTAAGAAGGACAAAAAGTCTAAAAAGAATGGAGGAGAAACAAAGGCTAAAGATGGCGAGGATCAGCCTACTGACTATTACGTGTACTTTGGCGATAGAGAGAACTAGGATAACAATCATAATAAATGTAGCTCGAATAAGGTGCGCACCTAAAAATATACCCTCTTGACTTGGGCACCACTTTCCTTGCTTTACCAGTTTAAAAGACTTGCTAACGTCTACTTCTTGCTCATCTCCATTCTCACTTGCTTTTCCTTTTCTCCTAAGGATAATTTTAATTTTTTATTTTAAAATATTAATAATTGGATCCTGCCTCTATGATTGGTACATTTGTTCTCGTCCTTGTGTTTACTATGCTAAAAGAAGCTTATGAGGTAAGTCCATAGTAGAACATATTCAGAATATTCAAATTGCAATTTTGGAGGCTTGTTTTGCAATTAAATTGGATCCTGAGTAAATTTTTTAAAAATCAGTAATTTATTCGAACTTAAACTTTCCTAGTAACTATATCAAGATATATTGCTATTAAAAGAAAGTATTATCGATAGGATTTTTCCCACATTTCCTTTCTATATTCATTTTAAGTTGAGCTTATAAACTACACCATAATTTTGAGTGGATCCATTAAAGACCATTTTCAAATGAAATCTTTCTTTTTTGATTTTCCAAAATTAGTTTCAACCTTATTATGAAAGGGGGGCATATTTCGTAACTGACTTAATTTATAGGACTACTAGAGATATAAACAAGACAGAGAGGTAAATAGCAAACTGGCTTTGGTGCTAAATCCACTTTCCATGCAATTTGAACAGACTAGATGGGAGGATATCTAGAAGGGGAACATAGTTAAGTTCATGAAAGATTTAGAAGCACCTGCTGACATCCTGATCCTGCACTCTTCAAATAAGAGTGGAATTGTGAATGTGGATACTATGAATCTAGACGGAGAGACTAACCTCAAGGAGAAGAACTCTCTCATTTGATTAATTCGATGAGGAAAATGACTTGCAGACTTACTGTACTCAGATGCGATCCTTAATTAATCTGTGAAGAAGTGGGATGCAGTGCTGCAATTGAAAGACAGGAAAGTACCTTTGGGGAGTATTAAGAATCTTCTACTCAGAGGATGCTTTGTGAGGAACACTGACTATGGGATCGGTATAGTGGTCTACACAGGAATGACTACCAAGATTATGAAGAATCTCAAGAAGCCTCCTCATAAGTCTCTTACATCATGCGACTTATGAATAAGATGCTCTATAGCGTCTTCGCCTTTCAACTGTGCTTAATGACATATAGCTGCTCACTGAACTGGGTGAAAAACAATGGAGATAGCAACTACCTCAATCTAAAATCAGTTTCAAGAGCTATATCATCTGGCTAAGTTTTCAGCTCTTATTTGACAAGGTATTTATTTGGTGATGTAAAAATAGAAAAAATATTAAATATCACTGATGGAAATGGGTCAAGTTGAGATGGTATTTAGATCGACATGAGAATGCTTATGGAACACTCACTATGAGGATGATATATTAGAACTCAAATGGCTACAGATAGGAAAACTCTCTAAGAAATGCTTTAAGGAATATAGCTTCATCGAATAAAAGATAAAGAAGATCAGGTAATGCTAAAAGTACGAGACAACACTATTACAAATTTTACTGCAAGAGTTCTTGAAATGTTAATCTCTTAAAAGTTAATGACAAAGATGCTAAAGCAAAAAATGTGATTTTTACTGCACAGAGTTTTTGAAAGTGTTAGCTCTCTGTAACACAGTCCTAATCGACAAAGATGCAAAAGCAAAAAATGAAGAGCCATACAAGGCTTCCTCACCAGATGAGCTTGCTCTAGTAAAAGGCGCCAATATAAGTTAATTAACTTGTTTCCAGAGATCATAATAGAGTGACTATTTTCAACATGGTGACTAAGGAACACGAGACTTACAAAGTGATTGCAGAGTTCCCATTTGATTCTGTGCGTAAGAGGATGTCAGTTATCATCAAAGACTCTAAAGGCCGCTACATCATACTCTGCAAGGGAGCTGATGCAGTCATGCTAGATAGAATCACCTTCGAAAAGAACCGTATCATAGGTTAAGGAAATAGTGAATATGGACTTGTACCAGTACTCATGTAGGGAAAACTATGATGAAAACGAAATATAGCAAAGAGAGTACAGACTTTAAAATCTGAAGCTCCTCATTGACCAATAAGGAAATTAACTTGTTAGCTCTAGACCATGGAGCAGAAACTTAGATACCTAAGGCAGCCAGCTAAATAAACTTTAAGGTGTCTCCCATTACTATCAAGAAACTGCTAGAGGCAGACATTAGATTCTTCATGCTCACTGGAGACAAGCTAGAGTGCAATTGAAATTGCCAAAGCTTGTTAAGTAATCTAAGATGATATGGCTGTGGTGATCTTGGGCCAGCCAGAGTATGAGGCCATTCTCAGAAGACTCAACAAGATAATTTCAATATTGAAGATAGACATAAACGAGCACATCTCTTCCCTCATAGAAGTCGAGCAATTCAACCAAGTCATTACCATCGAGGGAAGCACTCTTGGCATCGTACTAGCAGATCTTAAAATTATACATTAGTTATTACTATTCAAAATTTCTGTGCATGTCTTAAATTAAGCAATGTAGTGCACTTGTTCAAATCCCGTGGTAAGTGGATCACTCTTGCCATTGGAGATGGAGCTAATGATGTGTCCATGATTAGAATCCCACATTGGAGTAGGCCTCAAATACTAATAGAAGGCACTCAAGCAGTTAGGTCTGCAGATTTTTCAATCTCTCAGTTTAGATTCCTCATGCGTCTGTTGTTACTTCATGGAAGATACTCTACCTCAGAGTTTCAAACATGATCTGCTACTACTTCTACAAGAACCTAGTACTGGTCTTCACAGAACTCTACTTCGCTATTTACAACGGCTTCTCAGGACAAATCTACTTCCTAGACTGCTGCCTACTCTCTATAACGCATTCTTCACCAGTTGGCATTGTCTCTTTGCCTAGCTGATGGAGAAAGACGTGAATGAGCCATTCTCTATCGCTATCCAGAAATTTACAAGGCTGGGTAGATTGGTGCTTACTTCAACTTCCGCATCTTCTGGAAGTGGATCATATTTGCAATCTGGCATGGACTCTGCTGCTTCTACGGAGTTATGATCACTGGAGCAGGGTAAGCTCCTGGGAATGATGGGGGACAAACTTCAGAGCACTGGCTCAACTCAACTATCAGTTTCTCCGTCATCATCCACCTGGTCTTCTATAAACTTGTGCTAGAATCAGACACTAAAGAGCTTCTTCACAGGAGATTTCTAGTAAAAGTGCTCCAATTAAGTTAATTAACTTGTTCCATAGATCATAATAGAGGACATTTTCAACATGGTATAGACACACTTACAAATGATTCGTTTCCCATTTGATTCTGTGCCGATAAAATGGGTCAGTTATCATCAAAGTCTTAAGGCCGCAAATCATACTTTGAAGGTGGCTTGCATCAACTAGTCAGAATCATAGAAAAGAACGATTAAGGGGTGAAGGAAATAGATGAATATGATTGTACAGTATCATTGTTAGTTGAAGCTGAATAAGAATGACATGCTATCAGCAGGTAGAACCAGATTGCAAGTAAATCTCAAACTCCATAGAGTCAGTTGACTCCAAAAGGAAAATAAATAGAAGGCCTAGAAGAGGAGAAGCTTAGACAAGAGCGACAGCTTTAAAGAAGGATAATGGTCGGAAGGGTCCATGGAGAAGAGGAAAGCTCTAGAGGCAAACTCTTCCCTTCATCCTCTGAAGTCAAAGACGGGGGGCAATTGAAATACAATCTCAAAATCAGATGAAGAGACTTCATCATGAGGCCAAGATGAAGATAAGCAAATTGAAGTAGGGGATTCTCTAGCCCTCAGTAAAAAGGAAAGTGAATAAGGAGGAAACCAAAGAAGCTACCTTAAGAGATTTACACTTAAGTAGTCAAGCACTTATAGCCATCTATAAACGGGAAAAGCATAGTGTTAGAGCGCAGATGTCACCAAAGCATGAATAGCAATCGTAGTGCACTTGTTCAAATCCCGTGGTAAGTGGATCACTCTTGCCATTGGAGATGGAGCTAATGATGTGTCCATGATTATGAAGCCCACATTGGAGTAGGCCTCAAATACTTATTGAAAGAGGGCACTCAAGCAGTTAGGTCTGCAGATTTTTCAATCTCTCAGTTTAGATTCCTCATGCGTCTGTTGTTACTTCATGGAAGATACTCTTACCTCAGAGTTTCAAACATGATCTGCTACTACTTCTACAAGAACCTAGTACTGGTCTTCACAGAACTCTACTTCGCTATTTACAACGGCTTCTCAGGACAAATCTACTTCCTAGACTGGCTGCCTACTCTCTATAACGCATTCTTCACAAGTTGGCATTGTCTCTTTGCCTAGCTGATGGAGAAAGACGTGAATGAGCATTACTCCTATCGCTATCCAGAAATTTACAAGGCTGGGTAGATTGGTGCTTACTTCAACTTCCGCATCTTCTGGAAGTGGATCATATTTGCAATCTGGCATGGACTCTGCTGCTTCTACGGAGTTATGATCACTGGAGCAGGGTAAGCTCCTGGGAATGATGGGGGACAAACTTCAGAGCACTGGCTCAACTCAACTATCAGTTTCTCCGTCATCATCCACCTGGTCTTCTATAAACTTGTGCTAGAATCAAGACATCTAAACGCAGTCACCATTCTATCAGGGGCAGGCAGATTTATCAAAATATAGATGATTCATAGCTCTTTTTTAGTTTACTGTTATATTACTTAGTCCTCCTGATAGCTTAGGTTCCTGCAATTGCACAACTCTTCCAACCATAGATAATTTATACGATCCCTATTGTTGATAAGTAATGATTATTGAATCAAGATCCTGGGAATAGTGGAAAGGATGGCAAATTATTCCCAGTTCTGGATTCTGATATTCTTCCTCCCATTTGTGTGCTTGGTGCCTGATTTCTTCATAAAACTGAGAGCTCACGTGTTCTACCCTAGCCCAGTCGACTAAGTCCTTATGGCCTAGAAGCAAAATCCTGAGTTTGACTTTGAAGAGTGGCTTGCACAAACGAAGGTCAGAGAGCAAGACGAAGCAGAGAGACTTAAGAAGGAAGCTGAGGAAAGGTAAACTTAATAGTTTCGGTAGATAAAGTTGAATAGCAGTATCATTGATTAGTTTAGAAGAAGCTGAATAAGAAGCTGACGACTGCTAGTGCGCAGGTAGCAACTCGCAGTATGGAAAGTAGGGCAGTGACGTCAACCTCAGCCATCTAGAGTCGAGAAGATTGACTCTACAGTTTTAAAATGCTAATTTTGACTCAGAAATAGAAAAAGGCCTAAGAAGAAGGAGAAGCTGCAGACGAGGAGAGCGACAGCTTTGAAGGAAGCGAAGTGAATGGGTCGGATGAGGGCAGTGGAGAAGAGGAAAGTTCTGAGAATGAGCACAACTCTTCCTTCATCCCTCTAAGTCAAAGACGGGAGGCACCACCTTCAGCCACAAGTACAATCTCAACAATCACGAGAAGACTATCACTGAGGCGCAAGATGAAGATGAAGCAACGACAGCGACGGAGAGGGTTCAAACTCTAGCACCTCTAGTTAAGAGGAGGAAAGTGGAGATGAAGAGGAGGAAAGCAAAGAAGCTACCTAAGAAGAGTTTAACCACTCTAAGTAGTCAAAGGCACTTAGTAAAGCCAGCTCAAGAAAGGGAAAAGCAATAGCTGATTAGAGCAGCAAGGAGGAAATCACAGAAGCCATGAATACCAAGTCTGGAGTGAATAGACCTCACAAGTTGCTTGAGAACAGTAGGAATGGAGATGAGCACTACAGGTCAGCAGCTGAAGTAAACAGCACCAAAGGCGACATGGATTAGAAGGGAAGACAAAAGAGGATGGCTGCCGACAGTGACTTGCATATTGTTGAGGAGAAAAGAAGGAGAGAGGAGGATCTAATGAAGAGCAACAGATCCATGGACAACAGTTTCAGGAGCAACAGAGAGCTGCTCTCCATGACTCAAGACGAGAACAAGCAGCAGTTGAAGGGAGTGTCAGGACATACGCCAAAGCAGAAAGAGCGACAAAAAATCAAAGCAGTCCTCCTTCAATCTTCTTTAAAATGATCTTTTGAGTCTTTAAATAGAAATTGATAGCAATTATGGTTATGTAGTTTGGTGAATGACGGAATAGTGAAGCAGAAGAGCAAGCAGTCTAATCACTCCAAAAAGTCCAAGAAGAACATCAATAACTCCATGTTCTCTGTCTCAGACGGTTCTCGCAAGGAATTAGACTAGATAAATGCAGAGGGAGAGAGGAAGGGCAATGCCTAACAGCAGGAGCAGTACCTCAACTACTTCGAAGACTTCAATAACAACGTCATCCACAAGAATTCCATATATTTTGCAGCTTTCTTTATATGATAAGTAGAATAACACTAAGAAGTAAGTTACCATCAAAGAGAATCAAGATAATGCCAATCTATAATCAAAAGCTGCCAATCATTATTCAATTTTTAGAAAGTTTGAATTCTTAAATGCAAATGTTAATGGGCTGAAAGACCTTAGTTGAAGGTTGAAGAGATAGATCCTATCCAGAACGTCCAAAAGAGTAAACTCAAGCTTAAATATTTACCAATATAATTATAACTATTTTTATTGTTGTTCTAAAGCCTGCTCTTTAAGGAGTGGCATTTACTTAAATTTTCCAGAACAGAGGAAGAGAGAAACTCATCTCAAATGCAACCAATGAGATCCCTCGCTCTCATGTTACAAAGCCCTCTCAGATAGTGGACTCCATGAAGCTGAGAGGACCCTCTCCTTAGAATCCTAAAATGATTGTAGACAGGCAAGCTAACTTCAACATATAAGCTGCCTACGCTTTCGGTCACCCTCTGGAATCTACTTTTCCCAAAACTCGCTCTTCTCAAATTAAATAATAATCCTCTTTTATGAAATTCATGATACGAACTTTCAGTTTTTTATTTCTCGAGCCTCCGATGAAATGAAAAATGCACAGACACCAGCAGACTTTGATAATATAAGAGCCGCCTCGAATAACGGCAGCTCATAGAGCAGGCGAAAGAATAAGCCCTATGTGGAAAAATACAAGAACTACAATATTCAAATCCATAACCCACCTGCGCACTCCAACGATGATGTTTGAGAAGACAACGTCTTTGAGGCACAGTTTAAACTAAAATTGGTTTATTAGTGAAGCTTAAGGCTTTTCAACTCAGCCTATTTTCAATAATAACTTAACAAGTATTAATCAAGCTAAAATTAATTATTCTTAAACTATTTCCTACTCAAAGATATGCATTTATACTCTTCTCTGTATAGTCCTTTAAATAAAGTAAATAAATCAAAATGTTTATTTTACGACCATTATTAGTAAGTGATATAACGAATTCAGTTATTTCCTATTCATTCGGCTGATTAGTTATGGAGTATGAGTATTTCTCTCATATGACGGGGAAACTCAAGCCTACTTGGCTTCCATATCTTGTGCTTCCTGCCAAACAACGCAGATTTCAGTAGCTAAATCTTGAAATATAAAACTTAATCGAAGTGTATCAAATATATTACCATTATCTTGTCTTACTTGAACTTGGATATATTTGCAGGCCCTAGGAAATTGACAAAGTTCTCTCTATCCTAAGTTATTTAGTCCTTGATGATGTCATTACAATAGAGGTTGCGCTCATTCTTACTCGGCTTAATCATGGACATGAAAGACTCCTAGTATAGATCTATCGCTTTAGAGAGACGGTCCTCAGTTTACTCAACTTCAGCCAGCTCTTTCTATAACTTGTTTTGCAATTTAGTTTGCGATGGATCTTCTTCAGCCACCTTACAGCACTCAATCAACCAGAAATATTAAAATAGCTTATAAACTGAGTATTATTTTCAAGAATTTCATCTAAATTTTTATTTTTATGTTTGAATGATCTTTCTAATTTCCTTTTGGTTTAAGGACTTAACCTTTTGTCTTTTATGGGACGAAGCTGAAGTCTTTAGATTCTCCTTCTATTTCTATTCTTCCTTCATTGAGTCATAAACTTAAGTTAATTTTAATGGTAAAGTCAAATGCGCTGTTCTCAGAGTTCAAAAGTTCAATCTTCAAGTTTCTGCTCTCCAGCATGGAGTTGAAGTTCTCTTGGGTGTCAAATTTTCCAACATTCTTTCCTGATTGAGTGTCTCTCCAGAAGTTAAAACCACTTTCGGGTGAAATTAAGCCCTATGGGATGCTTTTAAGTCGTCCCTCATTTAAATCAAATTTCATTTGAAAAAATGAAGTGGAATTTTTATGAGGCTTCAGTTCCACCCCGCTAACTAAATTACTTCGGTTTATTTATCCCATATTCTTAGAGCCATTTTATGAAAATATCTTATGCCTCATTGCAGGACTCTAACCACGGCTACTGCTTGTATTTGCCATCATTACCCTTTCAGTTGTCAAAACTGGTTTGCCCTTAAAAGCACTCTACTCTGTATTTAGTTATTTTTAGCCATTAGAAGAATAGTAAATAAAGGATACAACAACTATGAAGATTAATATTAATTCAAGAATTCTACCTTGCACTGAAGCTCTTTAGTGAGAAGCCGCTCAGCTTGCTCCTCACTTCTGGAGGCCTCTTAGAATTACTATTGCTCTTAATATTATTCCTCTGGCTTGAGTTTTGAGTATCGCTCCTATCTTTTGGAGATTGCACCAATATGGATATCCTCCTCGTGTTATCCACGAAATCCTTAATCTTAAAACGCTATTTCAACAATTAGTAAATTTATCTTCTCTTAGATTTATTTCTGCTATTTGCTAAGCTTAGCTTCGTACTATTCCTGATTCTTTAAGTGTTAATAAGATTGCTACGATGACTAGCTGCTTCCAGAATCTGATTCCTCTTGGTGCGAGCAGAGTTTCTTTTTCAATTCCTCAATAATGTTTTCCTATGTCTTCATCTTTCTATAAAACTCTGAGAACTCCTGAATCCTCACAGATGTTAGCGAATTAATTCCATAAACTATCATTCATTAAAAACAAGAATGTATATTTAGCCTCTCCCTGCCCTTATTCCTCTTTTGCTGTTCCAAAAGCTCTCTTTCCTACAGGGTCATCTTTTCTAAGAGGATTTTCTCCCTCTTAATTCCATACTTTTCCCTCCAATCCTTGCCTGGGCTCTTCTTCTAGTAAGTACCTTTAATCTATTCTTGAGCTTAATACTAACTCTGTCCTTCATTTAAGTTCGCTTGTGAGGATTCCTCATTAAGAACTGGTAACTGCCCACCACTGGAGATGAAGTTTTATTTCAACTTAGAGTTCAAAAGCTTTTACAGAGGTGGTGGAGACAGCTAGAAGTTTGGGAAGCACTGCTGAACTCCTCCTGTGTGTCTAATTAGCGCTTTAGGTGCTCTTGGATTTTTTATTGAATATGCATCGCTTTCGAAAATCTAGGAGCTTAAAAAGAAATAATAATTAAAGGGTCTTGATTCCATAAGGTATCACTTCTATTGATTCTTGAATTTGTTGAACCTCCATTTTGTAATGGTAGAGTTTGAGAGAACTTTCCATCCAGACTGCCTTCTTTCTTTATTGGGTTACCATTTTAATCTACGATTTCGTATCCATCGTCAAGCATCCGTTCAAGATTTTTCAAAGTGGAGTGAAAGGATTTACTCAGCAAAAATGCTTTGCGAATTAAGATAAATCTATTTTTACTCATCTTAGAGTTGATCATAGAGTTCTTTTTATGAATCATGTCTTTAATATTTTTCTAAGCTTCGAAGCTAAGTTGCACAGCTGGAACATCTACCTTAGGTTTCGAGTCGCTATCGCAAGAGCTAGGGGAGTCCTGCTTGTTTCTATAAGCGTTTTCGCTCAATAGCTTAGTCATAAATTTTTTATACTCTGCTTTAGCTTTTATCCTATTCCTATCTAGCAAAATCCAAAGCACTTTATAGAAATTTAATTGAAAAAATTAATGATCTCGCTAAGAAAGGTTTTTCCAAGCTGATCTTGCACCTACAGCACTAAATTCTTTCTTCGCCTGCTGCTCTAACTGTTAAGAGTCGTAAATTTCGCAGATCTTGACAACCTCCTTCTTATAATTTCCCTTCTCTTTAATGAGATCATTGACAGATTGTTTCATGAACTCCTCCCTGTCGTCTGTATTTTTTTCATAGACTCCTTTGAGCAGGATTCTGGATTTCATACTCTCTAAAGTAGCGTCATAAGACTGATGCGATATCATGTTCTTTCTTAAAGTCTGTCTCATCTCATGAATTTAACCTCTAATTAAAGTCTTTTTTAAGTGAGTTTGATTCATACATAGATGGATCATTATTTGAGATCCTGATCTACCTCGGATAGTCAAGCCTTACCACTGGAGTTTCTTCTTAAATTTAGTGTCTCTCATTCCTTCCATATCTAGTTCGAACTTCGAAAGACTAATTCATCAGTCTAAGATTCATCTGAGGGATTTAAACTGCTGGAATAAATGAAAGCTTCTCATTCTCAAATATTTCAGAGTTATTAAATGACCCACCACCACCATCCTTGGTTTGTCTAGTGCTGAAAAAATTAAAGCCCGAGTTGGCTTCGTTCTATCTAGAGGTGCTAAATTACTGCTTCTTTGAATTTTGCTCCAGCAGATTTGCACTTCCAAAGGAGGCATCAGGATATTTCTCTCTGAAGGATTGTCTTCCCACATTTTGCAATCGGCGATTTGAGAATGTATACTCTCCAGTTTAAGCAAGCAGATCTTCAGTTATACTTGCCTCGAATTCTTGATTACCCTACTCAGAGAATTTTGGTTCTTAGATTATGTGCTTGAAACCTAGGGGAGGAGATTATGATTTCTGGGTTGAGCATCCATCGTCAGGAATATACTTGGGTTTGAGAAAGTTGAAATCTTATGCTTGGGGTCATCAAGATCACCTTCCTACTAAATGGAAGTGTACCTAGTCGAAGACTGATAAGCTCCAGCGCCTTTATCGTAACTAGTTTAGTTTTTATTGTCCTAAATTGAGATACGCTCTTCGAAGTTCAACTTATGCGAAGCTTGAGCTAAATCTGATTGCTGGACTGATCTGAAAATTGAATTCTGTTTGCTATAATAAATATACACACATCTCATAATAGTCTTGCTCACAATTTTTGTTGAAAAATTAGTTATCTGAACCTGAGATAGGTCCAGCTTCTTCTTGCTTGAACTAAACTGGGGCGTGTCTAAAGAATGATTTTAAGAAGCATCCTTGCTATCTTGAGCTATTTAATTGTCCATTTCTCTATAAACCCTTTCTTCAATGAAATAATTTTTATAGCTCAATATTTGTTTTAAAACTTACTGCTGATTAGAGAAAACTTAAAATTTCGAGCATGATTTTAATTTTTCATTTATCTCAAAGTAATAATTTTGTCTAGTGATCGATAGTTTTTTCAGGTTTTCAATAATTATAATTTAAGTTTAAGTATAGTCAATCTTAAACAAGCCACCACGGTTCCTAA
The DNA here is from genome assembly GCA_027382625.1 of Tetmemena sp. SeJ-2015. NCBI lineage: Eukaryota > Ciliophora > Spirotrichea > Sporadotrichida > Oxytrichidae > Tetmemena > Tetmemena sp. SeJ-2015. Next base: position 27,853 of record JAJKFJ010021476.1, read on the forward strand.
AATGAACTAGCTCTATGCGAATCTGTCAGTTCAGTAGAACTTTAAAATGCAAGGGGCAGAGTTCCGCCTCCTCTAAATGAAGAATAAGTCTTATAAACTACCTGATAACGATAAATTACCTCCTCAGTTCAAGCCAGTGACTTACCCCTACAAGCTTAAAGATCGAATTGCAAAAACGGAGTTTGAAAGCTGAGAAGACTCTCAAAACATTAATTGTAGATTGTGCGGCGATATACTTGTGGAAGGAACCTCTTGTAAGAAGTGCAAGACACCTTATTGCATTCAGTGCTTTGAAAACTACGTGCAGTAAAAGAGTTGCTGCCCGAATGGATGCAAGAACAATATCTTAGGAGGTGGATTTCCAAGAAAATCTTAGAAAGCTCTGAAAGGAGTCTATTTCACTTGCTTTAACTTCAAACTAGGGTGTCAAAATCCCATAAACTATACAAAGGTGTTTCAGCATGATAATGAATGCATAATGAGATTGATCTTCTGTATTAGGTGCAACTAGCAGCTTCCTATCTCTTAGGTATTTGAGCACGTGTCTATATGCAATGATCACACTCAGGATGTGACTTGCAGAAACTGTAGCCAGATTTACAAGTCAACTCAGGAATAGGAACATCAGCAAGTCTGCGAGAAAAGGAGAGTCAAATGCGTGGGGCTGAACTGCAAGTTTGAAACAGCCAGATCAGAGATTGAGGCTCATTAAGAGACTTGCGAATTCATAAGCTTAGAATGTGAGAGATGCAAAGACACGGTTCCTAGGAATAAACAAGCCACACATGACTGTGTAGATTCAATGCTCAGGCAATTCAATACTCGATCGAAAGAGCTAACAGAGCTCTCTCAGTAGGTTGAGAGCATCACTCTAGATATTTCTAAACAATCCATCATTTTAGAGAGACTGAACACCTTGAACAACGAGAAGATGAAAAAGGTCACTGAGCTCGAAAGATACATGTAGCTTAAGAGATCCAAGCCGCCTCCAAAGCCTTATGATTTCCATTAGCATGAGCAAAGTTTTCAAAAATCTAGCATTGAAAACGCAGGCTCTTCCAATCAATAAAGCTCTTACACGAAAGGCCTGGGAACTTTTAAAAGAAAAGCTTATGATAACAAAAATGGCAACTATCCTCTGGACTCTTCAAAGAATTCTATAAGAGTGTCTCAGGTTTAAGGAAATTCGAATATGGAAGAAGAGAATATTGATGATGAAGATAGCAGTGTGATTATTCAACCAAGCAATGGAAATGATGATGGAGATGACGTGTACGCTAATTATGATCCTAGCTTTACACCTTAGGATAAATTAAAGAAGAGCTAATCTTAAAATTTCTAAAATCAGAGAAACTATTAAGGCCCTCAATCTAGTTATTAAAATAATAAGAATTAGGATTTCCAAAGAGGTAAGAGTTAGTAACTATTAGATTATGATCCTGAAACTACAGTTGAAGGATTTAAGAGAGCTTCTGAAAAAGCTAAAGTAGTTTCAAATGAAGGCAATTAAAATTATTAAGACAAATAGAAGTAATATTCTAATTATGGGAGAGGGAATAACAATTTCTAGAGCTACCGAGGAGGATTTGGAAACAATAATTATTAGAGAGGCTCGTATCAAGGCAAAGGCTAGTATAATAATAACAATTATCAAAGTAAATGGAATTCACAATACAACAATAATAATTAAGGTTAGAGAAATGAACAGCAGCTATAAAACAACTAAGCTAATAACTCTGCAGCAGCATCATAGGCTACAGATACCGAGCTTTGCAGATGCCCTCCAAGGAAATAAAATCTTCCTAAGGTTGGAAAGTGTTACAAGTGTAGCTTCAAAGTATGCAAAACTTGTAAAAGCTTTTGCTCAAAGTGCGGGAATTACATGTGCACTTACTGTCAACATGTGTGTGAGCAGTGCTGTCAATTTGTTTGCGAAAAATGCTCTTGTGGATGTAAGAATACCTGAGAAATAAAATCATTAAAGATAATGAACATAATTATTTTCTTAAGATACACTATTAAATAATCCTATTTTTAAATGACAAGAATTCATTTTAAAAGATGGAAATTTTAATTTGAAATTTAATTCTTAAGCAATAAATAAATGTCTTACCAACGTTAAGGCCTAATTCAGGCCTTTGATGAATCTGTCTCTCTTCAATCCACTGATCTAAACCAAAGGTTAATACTTAAACTTGAGCAGCTGAAGGCTTAGCCAGTGCTTTCATTGGGCGATAGCTATCTCGGAGATGAGGGATGCAGACTTCTGTATGAATTTTTCAAAGCGAATTCCCATTCTCACATCTCTAAGATCGACTTGAAGGGAAACAACATTGGAGAACGAGGAGCCATGTGGGTGGCTAAGTTACTCTAAGAGAACGATAGTGTGAGGAAAATCAGCTTTGAGTGGAATTCAATCGGTCTTAGCGATAGTGGAGTGCAAGCATTGTGCCAATCCTTGTATTCAAACCTAGCTTGTCAGGAATTGGATCTTAGAAATTTACCTTATATTCCATTTTGATATACTATTTTTAGTCTAAAAGTTAGAAATAACCAAATCCAGTCATCAAGCTCGATACACATCGCAGACTTGATTAGATAAAATAAGGCCTTGAAGAGAATCGATCTGAGGTGGAATGACCTTGGAAAGCAAGGAGCACAAACTATTCTGCAGGCAATTACCGAGAATCCAGTAATTCAATACTTGGACTTGGTGGGCAACAAAAGTTGTGAGGAGGAACAGCGACTGATCGAAGTGTAACTGAAGCGAAATAGGGGAGAGATGCCTGGGCTACAGGGAGCTCTAATGGAGGGAGTACTTGCTGCGAAGGAAAATGAAGTCCCACTCCAAATTTTCCAAAGAGAGAAGGAATTTGCAGAGGACATCTTAAAGCTATAAGTTGATATTTTATTTTATCAAGGCAAGGTACGAAGCTTAGGTGATCGCTCATAAGCGAACAGAGAAGCAGTGCAGAGAGCTGGAGAGGAAACTGGAGATGGAACAACGCAAGGCAAGTCTAAAGCAGTCAGAACTGGTAAAGCAGTTGGAGGAAGAGCGCATAGCAAGGAAGACTATAGAATCTTAACTCACCAGACTCAAAGAGGATTTTGCGAGAACGGATCTATCAAAGGACAAATTTAGCGGTGAGATTCAAATTAAGTTCGAAAAGATCAAGTCAGACAGAAATAATCTTGAGATTGTATTTTAAGAATTCAGTATTTTATGATGAGCTAGAGCTGAATCAGTGGAAGGACACTTCAACTAAAGAGATTGGTTTTCTCTAAGAGAAGATAAGTAGCTTGGAAAACTAGTTAGCCAGTCAGTAGACTCTATTTATAAAAGTAATTATCTTACATGTCTTTTCCTATACGCAAGTGCACTGATGCAGCATCAGAGTGAGAATCACCATGAATAATATGGATTACTATTTTGAGATATGAGCAGTCAAAAAATTAGGAGGACAAAAATTTTGCAGCTCAAAAATTAGGAGAGACGATATATCGAACAAAAATAATTCAGATGATTAAGTTATACTATAATATTGCGCCATTAACGCATTAAAAAATTTAGGCATAATTAAATTTAATATATAGTATATATTATAAGGGTTTCCTTTATGTCTTTGAGGATTCTATATTAGAAATTAAAAGTCTGAAAATTTTAGATAATTATATCATCTTACTCTTAATATAATTCATTAAAGATTAAGTAATTTTTTGTCAGTCATAGAACATTAGTCTATCTCATGCATAATAATTCTATAAGACGATAAGGAAAGACTTTAGCAAATAGTATAGAGATATTTGATATTTAATTTAATATTATTACATTCATAAATTAATGGCAACCTAAAGCATATATCATGCTGCTAAGCTTTTTATAATATTATGATTAGCTCCTAATTTTTGAGCTGCAAAATTTTTGTCCTCCTAATTTTTTGACTGCTCATATCTCAAAATAGTAATCCATATTATTCATGGTGAATGAGAGGAATGACCAAAAGCATAAAGCCAGAATAGCTGAGATGATACAAATCGAATTTTTATTTAGTGACTCCATTTGAAATTATATGATCAGCAGGCAAGAAAAGGCACTTAACGAAAAGGAGAAACAATATATGGACATGCAGTAGGAGCGGGATATTGCCTAGAGGCGGCTAGACTAGTACAAGACAGAGTAGTTGAAGAGTTAACTCGAGAAGGAGAGAAAAATTACCGAACTTAAGAACCAGGTTTAAAACGAACAGGCTAACTTCTCTAAGTAGATAGCAGTCATTTTATCTTCTATATTCCACTATTTATATTCGGATAGCAAGTGAATAGCAACTGAAGGCGGAGCAGCTCAGAAAGCACATAGAGTAGTAGCAGAATATTTAGAAGCAGTACTAACAGCAGATAGACAGCTAGAGGGTGAGTTTTGATTAGAGAGCTCATGATAAGGATAAGAAGATTGAGGATTTGCAAGAGCAGCTGTTCTAACTCAAAAACCAACAGAGTGAGCTCAATGACAGAATCACTCTCAGTGAGAACAAAACTAGTCTGCTCTAGAGAATAATAAACGACGAACAGCAAAACAACGATGTCCTCAGCAAGAGGATTAAATTTATTTAATATTCTAGATTGCTGATCTTGAAGCTGAAATCATTTCAGTCCATAACTAGGCCAAAGAAAGAGTGTTTATATTTATTTAATAATAAATTATAAATATAATAATTTAGCAAAGACATTTATACATTTATACTTGAGAGAGAAATATTGTTTATTTAGAGTTAGATAGGAAGCTTAAAACTATGAATCAAAGATAAATAGCCTCGAGAGGTAAATTACTGCCAAGAATTAAAACATTTATATTTGTTTTAAAATCTGTTTTTCTAATATAAACTATTATTTTAAAATGTGAGGAAGTAAATACTAAAAATTAAAATTTTTTTAAAAATAACGTACTAAATTAAATATATAGAAAGAATGAGGAGATATCAAAGAAAGCTGAAAACCTGAGACAGATGAATGCACTTTTCTAAGATGTCAATAAAATGCTAGAGGGGTGAAGAACTAATGAAATATATAAATAGAGTCTGTTTTTACTCATAATTATTAATCCACTTTATTAATTTAAGCACCCTCAAACTAAAAGCAAAATAGCAGTCTTAAATATAAGATAAAGCCAGAATATAAATTGGAATTAAGTTTGCAAAGCAAACCAGTTTATAAGTTAAAATCATTTCAATACATATTCATCAGAGAGTGAATGCACTTCACTCTTTATTAGAAGAGTTATAATTTCCCATTCTTATCAGTTTAAGTGAGGGCCGCCACCTACATTCTAATCCGAAATGGCTCTTTCAATCTTTCTATTATGCTTCTCCATAATTAGGAGCTACTGAGTAGCACTTGCAGCTTCCATGTCCCTCATAGCAGTGGTCAGATTAATTCAAAAAATATGAGTAAATTGATTTATAAATTATAGAAATGAGATTTTAACTGGACTTGTGTTTCTCTTTGATGCCTGCTATTGTTTTATGCTGCTGGAGGATTTTGGATTCTTGGATTACTGGAAGTGTGGAGGTTTGGGCCTTGGGCTCAAAGGAAGATTACAAAGTAGGTTGCAAGGAAAAGATAAAATGAATATATTAACTACAAAACATTTATTAGTCAGATTAGCTGCTATTAACAATAAAATTTTGAATTAAAAGTCTTCATAATTAAAATCAATCGGCAATACTGATGGGTGAATTATTAATTCAAAGAATCTGATTGTGGAGCTACTATTTTCTTGAGAGAAGCGAATTCGTGCGAATTGATTCTGTTTCTCTTTAGATCTTAAAATCAAAAAGAGCAATAAATCTACATACTAGTTTATATTCACTAAGTCTCTTTGCTTCAGACTGTCTATAAGTAAACCAGTTAATGAAAGATTTAGGGGGGGGGCCTTTCCTCGACAGTAAAATTTTATAATGAATAAAGGTAAGAAAAAAATACCTTTATAGGATATTTTCGCTCCTAAATCTGATTTTTCCAGTTATAGAGGCTTTACCAACTTCTAAGGCTTCAAATTTTAATCCTAATTCAGTTAGCTAGAGGTCAGTTGCACCTAAATAAAATCTATATTTTTAGCTAATTTTTCCCTATTGTAAAACTACTTAAATGACAATTTTCAAATAGTGCAGCATTATATGAACACATATCATACTTCAGCTATAAGTCCAAAGAAATAGAGCTGAAAAATGCAGCATTATTCCTTAATCATGATGAATTAAATTTTGGTTATATCAAAATGCTGCACTATTTGAAAATTGTACTTTAAGTTGTTTTACAATAGAGAAAAATTAGCTAAAAATATAGATTTTATTTAGGTGCAACTGACCTCTAGCTAACTGAATTAGGATTAAAATTTGAAGCCTTAGAAGTTGGTACAAGCCTCTATAACTGGAAAAATCAGATTTAGGAGCGAAAATAATCCTATAAAGGTATTTTTTTCTTACCTTTATTCATTATAAAATTTTACTGTCGAGGAAAGGCCCCCCCCCAAGATTTATAATAGTAAGAGCTTAGATTAGAATCCTTAATGGATTCAGATTTGGAAGGGATACAAATTTTTCTTAGGTCAATAATTAGAGATAATTTAACATGTATTAATAAGAGTAAACAAAATAACAAAATTCATACCTAAGATGCTAATTTTAGTAATTAAAATTTCCTTTTAGAAGTAAAATTAAGTATTATATTTTTTGAGTTTATCTCATCCTAATTTTCTTGATTGTTAGCTCTAAAGGATTAGGAGTTTTCACTCTCATAGCTCAGAGAATTACTCATATTGGCCACATTCATATTTTGATGATAGCTGTAGAGAGGCATTCTAACTTATGCAGGATAGGAATTTTCTGTAACAGCTTGCAAAGCCTGCAATTACTAAACTGTTAGCAATTCCTAATAGTCATCTAGTCTGCTAGAACCCGAGCTCATACCAATATCAGTTCTCGTACGCTTGTGAATTATTCTCACAGAGGGAGGCTTGCTAGGTTTATTTCCACTCACTATTTCAGCGATGCTCTCTAGGTTTTGTGATTTCAAAAAACTTACGAAAAAATAAATTGGCTTGTATAAATTAGCTTATGATTGTCCAGGATTCTAAGCTCCAGACTGATCTAAATAGTTAAGCGGTATGGTTGAATTCTAATCCAATTATGATTGAAAAATCGCTCTTTAACCGTTATTCTAAAGGCTTATTCTATGAGAGAGACTCCCAGCATTCACTACTCCAATCGAGCCAATAGTAGAAGAGGTAGTTAAATTCCTAGAGTGATTTACACGGCCATTAGAAACGAATTTTTAATACTGCTTTCCATTTTATTCAACTGCAGAAAACTTTTCTGGATTGCTTTTTTGAGGAGGTGAGCCATTTGTCGAATTTTAGGTACTTGAGACACCAACGGAGCTGAGTTTGTGACTAGAATTATTCTACTTCATTTTGACGACAAAGCTTAAATTATCACCCTTTTTTAGCTTTTCCTCTGGATTTTTCATCTGATTTTACTTGCTTTAGCTGACACCTTGAAGGAATTTAGAAATGGAAGTAGATTAGCTGGTCAACTAGGGCTATATATCATTTCTTTATGTCTGCATTTAATTCTCGGTGCTTTGCATTTAAGGCTGTCCTGGCTCTAATATCTGCTGTATTTAGTGGGATGAGTTCTTAGTTTTAGGGATTCCAAAAAGGGTTTTGAGTTTCTTGTTCGTTATTGGCAATTTATATCTTTGTGGTGCTGGTGCCTAAGTTCCTTATTTCTCGTTAACCAACAGCTCATTGTAATAGATGAATTCAGCTTGGCTTTTCGTAGGGCCTCTCTCAGTTAAAGACTGCATTATTCCACAGTCTGAACCGAGATCTAAATCCTAGTCAGGCAATGTCTGAACAACCTTGTCTTAATAGGTTTGCGATCCATTCTAAATTAGGAAAGTTGAAGTTTCATTCATTTGATTTACAAACCTTTGCTTCTATTCTTCCCCTTCCTTAGTTTCCTCTTAGATAGGGTTTGCAGGAAAGAATTTCTGCAAGACAAGCTTTTCTAACTCTCTTTGCTGCTCAGGACTACGATCAGTTAGTTTGCCTTTCGATGCTCCCAAGTCTATACTAAACTTTTGCTGATAGCCATTGCTAATCTTCTCTATCTCTTTCCTTAACTATAAATAAAGTGCTTAATTATTATGATTCCTTTTCTGAGAGGTACTAATTCCAGATCACTTACTCTCCACTAAGTTTCTGACATCTTGCAGGTCTCTTAATTTCATTCTATCTCCCTGTGAAGAAATACTGCTCCTTCTTCGAACTGGAGAGCCTTCCCCGAAACTCAGCTCAAGGTAAGAATACTCTACCTCTATAAAAAAATAAACTATAGGAGTCTCTATTATGAGAATGACCTCTTTGTCTGAAATGTAACACGAAATATTTAACTATTGTCCTCCTAATTACCATCCTAGAATATTGATCCTAGATCTTAAGAGAGTAAATTTCTCTGGGGAACTAGATTCCCTCTTAAACGGTTCCCTGTTTCCTTGTCTGTATCATTCCTCTTACTGCTGATCCAAGCTTGTTGTAATCTTAAATTTCCCAATGGAATCTTTTGCTTTTCATCTTCATTTAATTTTAATGAAAATATAAAATATAAATTGCATATAAGGATATATTCAACGATTTAAATAATTCATTCTAGTTTCTATTTGAGGATTCATACTGTGACTTTCTCTAAAGAGAATTTTTGGAGTTTTGTATTTAGTTGCCCTGATTCCTAGACTGATGCGGCTTCTGATTTATGACTGGTAAGGAGTTTGTACTGTTTGCTTATCTTCTGAGTTGAAACTCCTTCCTTTACCCCTCGTCATCAACCTGCTCTTATACTTACTATTGAAGACCTTGATACCGATCGGTAGACCTAGTAAAAAAAAAAGCTTAAGTGAATTGCAAAATTTCAAAGTGTAAATATTTAGTAGCATTTTTAGATTTAGGTTCCTTGAGGGCTTGAAGTCCAACCATGTTTTGCGCCTAGTTCGAGTAAAGAGAAAATTAGGAGATATTCCTTTAAGATTGAGAATCCTCCTTCAGGAAATTAACAGCCTAGAAAATTTGGTTCTTACTAACCAGGTCAGGAGTAAACTTGTCAGTTTATTTTTGCATCATATATTGCTTATGGCCCTTCATTACTTCAGCTTTCTGGAATGCTCTCTAATCGATCTGTCCTCTTTAATTAACGTCATTTTTAGGATACTTATAAAAGATATAGAAATTTTATTTATCAATGCTTGATACTTAATATTCCGTTTGACTTCTGAGTCAGCGCGTTTCATAGGATTATATAAAGTTGGTTGTTGTAGTATCATAGCCTCTCTTGTAGTGGGCACAATAGAGCACAGATAAAATCAAAAATTTAAGAATAATCTTGTAATTTAGAGCGTGCACCATTATTGTTATCAGTACTAGATTTGTGAATTTATTGGTTGGAGAATCCTTTATTCTCATTTTGAAGCTGAAAGATATTCCGTCGTAGCTGGCTCAAATCCTCCGACTTCATTCTCCCACGCTAAGAGTAAATAATATAAAATAAGGAATGAATATAATTAGCTGACTTATAATTTAGAGTTTCTCTTTTACTAGATGGGCTTTGTTGAATTTTCAGACCGTTAGTTAATATCAATGGAAGTTTTTTATTTGAGAAAATTTGAAAATTAAAAGCATTTGTTATAGATTATATACTAAGTATATAATCATTCAAAATTAATCTGTTAATTTAAAGTAAGAAATGACCTCTTTATCAATAAAATTAATATTTAAAATAAAAAATTATTATAATTTTGTCCAATTAACCGATAATAGAATTATCCTAGTGAAATTAACCACTCCCACCTTCTTCAAATGTATTAAAAAAATAAAGTAAGGGAGTTTATGTGTAGTCATCGTTTTTTCTATCTGTAAGGGGATAATTTTGAAATTGAATGTCTCCATTCCCTGGACTTAGCTGCTGCTTATTTTCATATTCATTTCTTTACGTGAAATTGATTCCAGTGCTCTAGTTATACTCATTTTAAAATTTAACCAAAATTTTCATTCTAAACATATTATTTATTGAATAATAACAACACCACCATTCTTTTTAGCTTAATTTGAAAAATTAAATTAGGAAACAGTGGTTAAAATAAATTTGGGATGTTTTAGGCGGGCAATTATCTTCTAGTGAGTTGGAGTGAAGGCACTCTTGTAACCCCGAAAGAAACGTTACCAAGCGCTCTTGACTACTCATTTTGTATTTTTGTAGAATCCATTTGCTCATGCGTCTCATTATATCTCTGATTTAAATAAAAAAAGCTATAGAAATTCATAGAATTTTAAAATTTGCATGTTGCTAGCTGCCAATGCTTATAGATGGATTATTAGCTTGAGTTACAGAAATTTAAACTGGATATTGCTGTTGTTGTTGTAGTACTCCAATATCTTTATTTAGGCGTTGGTTCAACTAAAGCTCTTACCTTGTTGAGTCGTTCTTCACTCCTTACTCAAATATTAACTTCAACAAAAGGAATGTGAGAGAAGGAAAAATATTTATTTCTCAGACGCCTTTACAATCAGTTAACTCGCATCAATTTGCTTGCCACTGATTTTTTGGTATTACTAATAGAATTACTGTTGCTAGCTGTATCCATGGGATTGAGAATACGAGTGACCAGCTATCTGTCCTCCTTACATAGGATTTAAACTCTGATTGTCCAAACCCTACTTCGAAGAAAGTTTCTGATGTGCTACAGATGTAGCACCTTGGAAATTTTGCTCTGCCAGTAGCTTTTGAAAGCCATTCTAGCTGTAGTCTTAATATTTACTAGTTTAATAAATGCAAGCAGCAAAATTAGGAATAAGTAATTAGTTGATGTGGTTTTCATCCGTCTGTGGAAATATTTTAGAGGAGTTATTGGCGATTTAAAAGGTGGAAAATAAAATGCTCTATAAAAGGTGGGTACAACTAATTCTTGCTTTGTTACTTTTGAGGATATGCCCTTAAATCTCCCTTGCTGTTTTTATTATTAAAAGGAAATTAATTATTTTCTAAGTTTATATCAAACTCTTTCGATCCTCCCAGAGAAGCATTAATATCCCTAGAAGCATGTTTTTAACATTTAAGAATGGATATATATGGCTCACACATATTGTATAGTGTAATCCCCTTCATCGGTATATTAATTCGATTGTTGTGATGCAGCTGAAAACAGTACCTTTATCTTTTATTAATGCATATCATTAATGAATTGCGGCTCCTCACGTTACTAAACGATATTTTCAACAAAGCTTCTTTCTTAAACTGCTTTAGGATCACCCAAAATCTATATTATTCAATAGAAAGAGTTTAAATTTAACAGCAAAATTTTAGCTTTCAATTAGTGCTCCTTCTAAAGCCTTGAAGTGTAGAGTTAATTTGCTTGCTTAATTAAAGGTCGGGCTCTACTTGCTTGTTAACTGGAGTTATTTCTTTCTTTGCTGCTTTCTTGTAAAACGGGGACACCACCTACAAATGCTTGCATCGATATAATGCCTTTTCCACTTGAAGCTAGTGGCCGATACCTGTTCTCTGAAATGTCGGCGTAAGTGCTCGCATCTTTCATCACTTTAGACTTTGATGATCTTTGAGCTTCACTTAAGTTTTACTATTCCTCGTATTCATTTCTCGAGAGGATGAATCAAATATAGCTCATAGATAATATAATAGATCTATTTTGGGATTCCCTCGTTCTTATAGAGAGCCTTTTCTTCAAAAAATTACTACTCATGATCTCTGTAATTATTAATAGTTCCATCTTATCGACTATATTCCCCTCTGGTTTTAAGCGCAGCTCTATTATCAATAGTTTAGGCTTGGATTAGATCAAGATCCTGAGCGTCTGAAAAGGCTTAAGAACCAGTAGTAGTTGAAATGATATTGAGTGTCTTTGAGGAGACAGAGTTTTTCCTGGAATTCTTCAGGCTTACTTTTCCGAATGTATCACGTTGAGTTTATATATTGAAATAGCTCTTAATAAAAAATAAGATAGAGAGAAATTGAAATGTTTCTATCTTAAATTCGCTATTACTGCTTAAATTAGTCGATGCTTACTAATTAAGTTAATGAAGGAGATTCTTTGCTGCTCTATTATCAGTCTAGATTTCTATAATCTAGTCATTCTAATATTCTCCCGTTTTCTAAACTTATTGGCGATAGTTCTATGGTTTGTGCCCCTTACTCTCATTTAAGATAGACAAAATTTCCACTTTAAAATAGTTAAGAGAAGATTCTATAGTCAATCTATTTAATTTAAATGATAGTAGACGATGACTTGATATTGGCAAGTGAATCAGCGATTTAGGTTATCTACTTTGTATCTCTATTAGCTGTACTCATTGCGTTTAAGATATAAATTTGTTTTATGTTTGATTGAATAGTCGTCTTAATTCAAAGCTATTTATATTCTCTCACTCTTCTGTTAATTAATTTACTCATATTTCATCACCCATAAGAATAGGTTAGCAGAATTGATTAGTTGAACGCCAATAGGATTAATATTTAAAGATGATTAACGAAGTATGATTAGTATTGGTTGTGTTTTTTATTTAAAAGGTTCAAGATTCATTTGGTCAAATATTTTATTTACTAATTACACTCGTATCTTATGGAAGCATCATCTGAAAGCTCTCACAAGTATCAGCATCTCCTCTCGCCAACTAAACTTGCAGCTGGAACTCCACAAGAAATCCAACTCAATCACAGGATAGTCATGGCTGCTCAAGGGAGAGGCAGAGCTGATTACACTACTAGAGCACCCAACGATATGCATAAATGAACATAGATAGTTTAACAATTTAAATGCACAAGGAGTTTTATGGTAAAAGAGCAACAGAAGGTGGCATGATTATCACAGAATGTGCTGCTGTTTCTATTGATGGCGACTCTTATCTTGGTAGCGCAAACTTCTATAGTTAAGAGCAGCAACTTGCATGGAAAAAGGTCTGTGAGGAGGTAAATAAGAATGGTGGCAAGATCTTTATCTAACTCTGGCATGGTGGAAGAACCGCTCATCCTGATAGAAACGGCGGCATTATTACATCCCATTTATGCTAATTTATTGGCTCCTAGCCATTATCTCCAACTGCAGTCGCAGTCGAGGGAGGTGGAAATACTTTGCCTGGTGTGATTCCAAAAGAGGCAACTCATGAAGACATCAAGAGAATCATTAACGATTTCAAAACAGCAGCAAAGCATGTAGAAGAACAAGGCTTCGCTGGAGTAGAGATTCACGGTGCTCATGGATACATCATTGAAGAGTTCTTGAAGGACGGATTGAACAAGAGAACTGACGAGTATGGAGGCTCTATTGAAAACAGAGCAAGGCTTCTTCTTGAGATCGTTGACGCTGTTTTGGAGGTTCTCCCACCTAGCAAGGTTGGAGCTAAGTTCTCTCCCTTTTAAACTTTCCACTCTATGTCAAATTAATTAGTGCTTTCATCAATTATCCCTATAAAGAAATTCCGATACAGTAGAGCTTTACTCTTACGTCATCGGCTAGTTGAACGAGCGCAGACTTGCCTTTATCGAGGTGACTGAGGGTTTCTCATTCAATCCTGAGATTCATAACAAGCTTAAGGAAGAATTTTTCAAGGACAGAAAGGAAAACTCAGCTAGAGAACTCTTCAAGCCTCTGTTTACAAATGGACTCTATATTGCAAACCAAGGCTTCAGTCCCGAGTCAGCTGAGGAAGCAATTAAAAACGGAGAGGCAGACCTCATCTCATTCGGAGCTCTCTTTATCGCCAATGAAAAGCCCTCTGAGTCGTTAAAGCATGGTCAGCCTCTTCTGAACCACAACAACGTTGCGGATCCTTCTTTGTTGCCCTAATAAATTTCTATGAGGTAATATATTATAGATAGTTGTAGAGTAAATTTGCTTTACTTATACAGTCATAGTCCTATTGGGTACAATGACATATCAGTTTATCAGCAACCAAAACAGGAATGAGCTACTTATTAAGGAATCATTAATCATGACATCATCGATAACCTCATCCAAATTAGATCAGATTCAATTCAATTATTTCAATCTAATTTCTTTACCTGAATCTTAAATGAATTAAAATTTTATCAAATAAAGAGATTTTTTGTCTGGAGTTGTTAAAAATTTCATTTTTAAATAGTCACGATGGACGAGAAAAAATTTAACCTAAGTTTAATTGAAAAAAAAATCTTTGAAATTTAAAGACGCTTGAGAAGAATTTAGAGCTAAACTTATTTTACAGGTTTTATATTTCAAAGATTAGAGCAGAAAATTAAAATAAAAATCAAATTTTTTATTTATGATAAATTTTTTTAACCTGTAGAGTTGCATAAATTTTAATGATAAATTTTTTGGATTCAAAACCCGGACTATTGAAGGGTTTTGTAAAGTATAAAAAAAAGGTAATGCTGGGTTTCCCAAAATCCAAGTTCCCCATCATCTTCAAACCCGGGACCCCCATCACAAATCAATCAAATGATGGCCTCTTCAATAACTATTCCAAATATAATCAAGCAATCTATATTTGCTTAGTCCATTATAAATATGCATACTGAATTTTCCCACAACAAATGGGGGCTTGATATATAGAATGCTCTGCTGTGCAATTCCATTCTTGAAGCGCAATCTACAGCTAGGAGCAACTGGAGGGTTGGAAAGTCAATTTACAAAGTCACATGATGGTGAACTATTCATTTATTTGAATTTAATAATCTAATTAAATTCCTCATTTTTATAAATTCTCTGCTAATTTAGCATAATATTTCTGGTGAGTATCAGTTATTTAATTTACAGTTCCCTTCTAAGCTCTTTTTTAATCATAGATTGTTATTTCATATGATGAAATTTATTTAGACCTGTAGAGTTGCTATAAATAAATTTAATGATGAATTTGTGGATTCAAAAGTCTGGACTATTTAAACAGCGAAGGGTTTTGTAAAGTATAAACAATAGAATGGTAGAAGCTGCTGGGTTCTCTCAAAGTCACAAGTATCCCCACCTACTCTCATCAATAAAGATGGCTGCAGGCACTCCCTTTGAACTACAACTCAATCACAGGATAGTCATGGCCTCTCTTGCAAGAGGTAGAGCTAACCACACCACAAGAGCCCCTAATCATATTTATATCTATACTACGATGAGTATCTATTGATTAAAATATACATATGCATACTGAATTCTATGGCAACAGGGCAACAAATGGTAGCTTGATGATATCAGAATGCTCTGCTGTGTCAATGGCTGGTGACTCATATCTTGGAAGCGCTAATTTCTACAGCTAGGAGCAGCTGGAGGGATGGCGAAGAGTCAATGATAAAGTCACATAGAATGGTGGAAAGCTATTCATTTAGCTTTGGCATGCAGGTAGGAATGCTCATCCAGAAAGAAACGGCGGCATATAATTATAGGATGAATATGAATGCATGATCGTGGATTGGTTTTACTTTGAAATACATTCTGATTGATTCCTAGCTCTGTGATTCATATTATATTACGCTTTAAATATAGAGTTAATTTAATTCAAATGTCTACCTCAACAACTACATCAACTACTACATCCACTTCTACATCTACAACAGCAAACTCAACTAAAAAACTTGAAGGTGACTGCCGAGGATTGGCAAGTGTCCAGAGAAAGAAAGGTATCCCTCCCTTATTTAACAAAGAATGATTTTTCGCTAAGGCAAAATCAAAGATGATAAATAAGTATCAATTGGATTTGCGAAGGTTTTGAAATATAACAAGAACAAGATCTTTTTCCCAAAGTCACAAGCCCAAACCTCTCCCCAACTAAACAGGCATCCCCAGAATACAACTCTACAGATATACCTCTCTTGAAGAGGGAGAGCTACTTTAACGAGTCCCTAAATATCAATCTCAACTTGCTTAGGTCCCATAGATAATTATATGCATACTGAATTCTAGGGACAGGGCAACAAGGTGCTTGATCATTAAACTTCTTGTCAATGGCTGGTGACTCATATTTGAAGGCAACTTCTCATACAATGGAGGTTAAGATAAAGACAATTGTCATAGAATTTAAAGCTATTCATTTGTTTCATGCTGTAAACTACCCAGATGAAACCCATATAATTTCAAATCATTATCTACTGTCCAAATTTTAGGCACTCAGCCAATATCTTCCTCACCAATTGCCGTTTAAGGTTTTGCAAATACTTTACCAGGTGTTGTACCCAAGTAAGCTACTCTTGAAGACATCAAGAGTGTTGTAAATGATTTCAAGATAGCAGCTAGAAAAGCGAATGAGATCGGGCTAGCTGGAGTTCAGATTCATGCTGCTCACGGATATATCATAGATCAGTTCTTAAAAGACAGCGTAAATAAAAGAACCGATGAGTACGGTGGCTCCATTGAAAATCGATGTCGCCTTCTTTTTGAGATTGTGGATGCTGTTCTAGAAGAAGTCCCTGCCTAAAAAATTGGAGTGAAACTATCACCTTTTCAAACCACTCATCAGTGCTAAAATATAAATTAAAAAGTGGATTTATAAGTGTGTGCTTCGATTCAGATATTATCGGTCTCTACAGCTATGTGATAAGCTAATTGAATGAGAGAAATATAGCCTTCATAGAAGTGACAGAGGGATTTGCTTTTGTGGCTGAGGAAAGTGACAAGCTCAGAGAAGAGTATTTCAAGGACAAGAAAGTAAAGTCTGTTAGAGAGATCTTCAGGCCTTTGTTTAAAAATGGTCTCTTCATCACTAATCATGGACTTGATATTGATTCAGCTGAAGAGGCTATTAAGAAATCAGAAACTGATCTTGTTTCCTTTGGTCGCCTATTTGTTGCCAATGAGAAGCCTTCAGAGTCACTCAAAAAGGGGCAACCACTTATAAATATTAAAAATTATTTTTGAAAGTGCTTTTAAAGAGATCTATATCCAACTTTTATGACTATTTAAAAGATTTCAAGGATATAAATTTTTAGATATTTTGATCTTAAAAAAGGTAATTCAAATAAAAATGAAACTCTATTCTGGTTTAAAATTAGAATTTTAAAATTTATGGAAATGTCAATTATGTATAAAGATAAAGATTTAAACTAGTTAGTTTCATGAATGTGGCAGATCCCTCTTAGCTGCCATCATAAATTTAATTTATTTAATTTAATTTTGAAGAATGGTAGTTTGAATTTGTTTACTTCTACAGTCAGAGTCCAATCGGTACACCGACATATCAGTTTTCCTGCCAACAAATTCAGGAGATAAACCTACTCAGTGAAATAAATGGGAGAATTAACTTCATAAAAGGCAATCAGAAATCTTTTACATCAATAATCAATAAATCATACTTCCTAATTATTAAACAGATTAAACTATTCACAAATCAAATTAGATATCTTCTTTAAGCTTATTATACAATCATAAAGGAGTTCTCTTTTTAATGATAAAAATGTAATCCACCTCATATCCAAAACTATAAAAGATATAAATTAAGATGTAAGAAAATAGATTCTAAACTAAAAATAGAATCTAAAATTTCTCTTTAGAGGCAAATAAACATCCAACCTAGAAAATACCTTATTATAAAAAAATTATTTAATTATAGAAATAGAAAATAGTTAAAAATAGAAACTTCTTAACTTCAAATAACTTTATATCTTGCTTAATTCTTAAAATAATTTTTTTCTTCTTTATTTCATTCATATCCTGTTCTAATGACCTTAAACTTGACTGGAGTTACTTCTAAAATAAATATAATCTGCTTGCTCATTCCTATCTTGCCTCTCCTGAGTATATCTCCTTGAGAGCATTTGGCTTCTCTCTCCTAGAGAACTTCTCTTCTCGTGTCTAACCTAGAGATTGGCAGCTGTTTTATTTTACTATAAAGTTAACAATATTATTTATGTAGCTGTTTCGGTAGATCTTTGATATTCTGATTGCTTTTCCTCGGCTGCACTCTGGATATGTCTCTAAGTTACTCCATAAGTCTCTCTTAGCTAGGCTAAATAACTTATAGTGATTTATTTTTTTTATCAATTTATAAATCCTTGTAGTTATACTTAGATTTATAGATCTCTCCCTACATCTGCTGATCCTAATTCTTCACTTTAATTTTAAGTTTATTAATAAAGGATATATATAAAATTGCTATTTAAAACAAAGCTATTTATAGTAAAGATATTCTAAATAAGATTTTCGGAGAAGGTTAGGAAATTAATTTTATAAGAAAGATATCGTAATGGAATAACTGAGATTTATAAAAGACTAAAAATATTATTCACTAGAGAATCAAGTAAAACATTTTTAGAAAGGATATTTAAATATCAAAATATCAGTTTAAGTAATTATTTAGAGTATATAGTCTTGAGTTAAATTTTATTTTTACTTCTTTTTCCCTCTCAGAGAAGCAACTTCTCATAGCTCTATTCTTTCTCACTTGAGAGAAGAATTGATCTCCATTCTATCCGTACTCATTCTATTTATCTACGGTTTAAGCATCGTCCTTGTTGTTATCATTATTTTAAATTCTTTCTGAGTTATAGGCACCTTGGTTATTAAAACTCTAATATTAGGTTTCAAGCCCTGAAGGAGACAAAATATCCTAAGTAGCAAATATTTGCTTTATTTGCTGCACCTTCGATAATTAAAAATAACTAAGTAACATTATAATTTGTCATATATGCTACAAATTAAGGCTCAAACTTTATTTCTTGTCCTGAGGATTAAGGCGAGTTAAAAGTCTCTAGCTTCTATTTCAACTCTTAAAACTTTTAATTAAAGACACTCTTCTCTTTTCTAAAGTTTTCAATTATTGAGGTTAGATTTTCTCCACTTCCAGCAGGCCTAGTTGCACTCTGGCCTCTCTGAGTGGGTTAGGTTGTTGAAGTAGTAGAAGTAGCTGTAGTGAAAGCGTTAAGTTGCAGAGGCATTTCTAACTGCGCTTAGTTATTAGTTGCTAAAGATGGTCTTGACTTTTCAAAGGGATTTGAAAGCTTCAACTGCTTGTCTTTTTCATTCTAGCAAAGATATTGATAGTGATTTTGCTGGAAAACCTAATTTTAGTTGCAGATAGAACTTGAGTTCGAAGAAAACTAAGGAGTGTTTAATGATCTTATCTAGAGAGGGATATCACGATTTTAGACTCCTGGTGGAGCACCAGTAAGCTTCTTGTCAGTACAAGACTTCTAAGAAGGTTCGGCATTCTCAAACTATATGAATGAAATAATTCTCCTTCTGAAGTTATCTTTGCTAGGGCTGATGAGATTTGACAGGGAACATTAACTTCTAATGGTTCGTGTTGTTCTGTATGAAATTCTGATGCCTTGTAGTTGGAGCAACTTGAATAATCTACTTTTACTCTTAGCTTCTTTTGCTTAAACATCATACATAAGATAATCACTATTTACTTTGGAGGTTCTGGTATTGATCAGCAGGCATGATCCTGTTCTCATCAGGTTCATTGTTATCGAAGCTTGTCGCTGTAGGTAATTCAAACTGCTTTTATATAGCTCTCTTTATCGGGGAGATATTCATGTGGATCAAGTCAAGCTGTTTTCTGGCTTAATAGCAGAGTTGATATTTTGAACTGCACACAGCTCTATAATCTTAGTCATTTACTCCTGGCCTGCAAATATGCTTGTCTTTGTCAAAGAAGTGTTGGTATTGAAGTTGTTTAGATTTTAGCAAGCTCCTAACAACTGCTGCAGCTGATCTCTAGAGACAGACTCAGTTTCGTGAGATTGATTTGTTTACTTGCCTGCTCCCTTTTAGCAAGTAAACTTCTTATAGTTTTCGTGGCTTGTGGAAATCTTTCTCTCATGAAGGTGGTGGAATTCCCTATCTTTAATTTCACCTTCCTCTTGATTTTCAGACTCTTTCTTGGCAAATGTCTGCAGATTTGCTAACTCGTCCTTGGCTTCTTAATCTCGAGTGAATAAGGAATGAGCTCTTCTACTTTGATTAGTTTGAGAAGTCTATGGTCTTTCTAATCCTTTTTTAATGCCCTCAATGATTTCATCCATTGAAAGTAATCTAGCCTACTCAGCGGGGCCATCATAGAGACTTATTAACTTAGTCTTCAGAATCTTGAAACGAGTCTCATGAGTATTCATAATTTTCTCCATGTCTGTTTCATATCGATCTCTATCCTCATATCTTATAAATTAACTTCAATCATTAAGATGAAATTTTTTTAAAGTTCATTGTAAGCTTTTCTTTCTTCCTCGATGAGTTACTTTAACTGAATTTGAGAATTCTTAAGGACCTCAAGCTATGACCTTTGATCCTCACTTTTCCTCTAAAACTCCTCTTGTTAAGTTTGAGCTACCTGCAATTGCGAATTTAATTCGTTAATCTTTCTCTGTAGCTCTCTGATTTGCTTTTCCCTCTTTTCAAGTTCCTCCTAGAGTTCTATTCCATATTATTTCTCCATCTCGTATGAATCCTTTATAACATTCAGCTCTGAGATCTCCTTCTAGAGTTTGACTATATGTTGCTGATACTCTAATTCTATGAGCTACTTTTCCCTTTCTAATGCAGCCACTTGATCCTTTAAACTATCGACGTCTTTCTAAAGTGGATTGGGCAGATCTTAGTTGTTCATTATTAAAATGCCTTCGTCTTAAGATAAGAGCTTGTTCAAGTTAACCTACTACTGGTGATTATTCCCAAATTGAGTCAGCAATATCATAAGAAGGACTAGTTTACAGTTGTTAATTAGAAAGGTGTTGCTAGTCTTTGTTTATAGAGTTAAAGTTTGTTTTAAAATGCGCATCATGAGTTGAGCAAGTACTATCGATGCTTAAAAATAAATCAATAATTTTTATAAGAGATCAAAAATTAAATATCGCTGTAAGCTAAAGAAACTACTGATTGGTAATTCTTGTCCTAGAATACTTAACTTAGTTTCTATTGATTGCTACTCTTTTGTTCTTAGAAATAGCCTTGCACCTTCTTTATTGCATTAGTTCTCTTAAATTGATTAGTCTTTGAATTTTGACCTTGCCTCTCTTCTTCCTCCTCTGGCTTTTCATTTTGAAATTTATCTATCTTTTGTTCATAATCTTTGATTTGAGCTTGAAGATTCTGAATCTGTTCATAAAGATTAGAGTTTTCTAGTTGCGCGCTCACTAGCTAATTGATATGGGTTTAGCTAAGCTCTTGGATCTGTTTTAAAATGAGTCTATCATTATTATCTGCATCATTTTAAATGCTAAAATAATATTGCTGTACTTATATTTAATCATCTGAATGCTCTTGACTAAATATACTCTCTATCTGTTTGAAAGCTGCTTTCATTTTTTGTGTTTTCATTTCTGATTCTCTCAGTTACATTTAGAGCACAGCTATTTCTTGATCTGTTTCTAATTTCTCTATCTGAGATTTGTCCTCTTGATTCTTTTGGGCTTAATCCTTCAAATTGTACTTTCTTCTTTCTCTTACAAAAAATAACTCCTTTAATTAAATTCTCTGTCTACCGCTTTGAGAGATTACTCTTTTTTGGAGTCTCCTCTAACCCTGGATGTGTTTGGAGAAGTATCTTTGGAAAGTAGCACCATACTCTGGCAGTTGCTGGTTTGCATTTGGTGTATACTCAAGTCCTTTAAAATTTTTAAAAGTATAATTATAGATCCTATGACTACTCTAAGTAGCAGTTCTTTACTTCATTGGTTTGAAGTAGCTGCTTTTTATTTATGAGTCCCTTCTTCTTTAAACTTAGTTGATCGAAAATCACCTTTGTCAATTTGCCTAATTCCTTAGTCAAATCTGTACTCTCCATGGAGTTGGCTCTCGCAATTATTTCTTCAATCCCTTCTGATCTCTTTGGCAGCACTTGGCCGTAGATAGCGCAAACCTAACTCACAAGATCCCTTAAATCTTTATCTTAAAAAATATACTAAATAGTATATCACTCTTTGTGTATTGAATAATGCATAGAGTGAGTGGATGATGGGTGATCTAAATAATAAACGACTATTTTATAAATAAACCATTTTTAGTGCACTGTAAATTAAGCCAGCAGTAA
The DNA here is from genome assembly GCA_027382625.1 of Tetmemena sp. SeJ-2015. Taxonomy (NCBI): domain Eukaryota; phylum Ciliophora; class Spirotrichea; order Sporadotrichida; family Oxytrichidae; genus Tetmemena; species Tetmemena sp. SeJ-2015. The sequence goes on from JAJKFJ010021476.1 coordinate 49,901, forward strand.
GCCAATGTTCAGCCAGACCCTGAGTTTCGGAATGATGCTGCAGTCAGCTCTCAGCACTCAGTAAAAATACAAGACTAACCTGCCCTAGGATTTCCCCTATATTTCTAACAAACTTAGAGTAAGTGCACATAATTTGGTGTAAGTCTATTCTTGTAGACGTTTAAAGAACTAACGGACTCCTTGATCAACCAAGTGGAGTTTATGTGCGGAAACCACTTACAGCAACTCCAGTTTATGCTTTCACAACAGCAGTTGCTTCAACTACAGCAGAATATCAATTCTTAGCATGCCGACCTCAGCACCATTTTCCCAAATTAAATCTATTATTTAAAGTTGATCATAATTCAAATGTGAGACCGCATACAAGCACCACAGATTACCAAATGAATGACACTAAGAATATATTAAATAAATGTTGCCTCATTATATTATATTAGAATGCAAGTGAGTAATGTGAGGAGAATATTACTTTCCAAAACGACAAGGATGAGAAAACTCTTTCACTCATAGCTGCAGAGGAATAAATATCTCGTCTCTCAAAACTAATAGCAGAAAAGGAAAACATAATAAATAATATACTCTCGAATTAAATAAGGATAGTGTTATTTCCACGATGCAAAAGCAAATGCAAAAGAGTATAGGACTTGAGAATTTGCAATATAGATATGATTTGCAATAAAAGAGAATTCAGGATTTGCAAGCTCTGATTAGAGAAAAAGATGCCATGATCGAACAGCTTAAAATAGGAATTTATTTTTAGCTTACTTAGAAGAGTATAGATATGATACCTTTGAGATCACTCTCAACTCCCAGACCTAATTTCAACAGTCAAGAAGCTAAAAGCAGTAGAGATGCCTCTTAGAATTAACAGTCCTTTTCATTTTAACTAATTCCTATTTAATTTAAATACTTATTCACCAAACTTATTTGAGAAGTCTCAAGAGCAAATAAAGCAAAGGCCTCAAACTCACAGAAGCATCTAGGATAAGCATTGTAGAAACCAAATCAAGAATGAAATCACGACTACATAATCAAGATACATAGAGAGCCCTATTCCTTAGAGTTACAATAAGAGCAAAAATATGCTTTTAGTTAGATTTCTCTATAGTTTTTTATTTTTAGAAACTTAAATTGTATGCCTTTGCAAATGATTAAGGCAATCTAATAATTTAATTGCGAAAGTTATTTTTTTATTTGCATTTTTACAATCGAAGATGAAAGATAGCAAGTGAGCATAGCTTAAAATATGTCACCAAGGATTCTTAAATTGGAAAAATTAACTGTTGAATCTTTAAAACATGCATAAAAAGAAGACTCTTTACTATAATGCGCACTTTAAGCAGAAACAATTTCACAAGTAATTGAAAGAAAAGCAAGCACTTCAAAACAACATGTGAGAATATAAAATCAAGATTAAGCACTTATCGATCAAAGATTTAAGACTCAATATTAAATTGCAGCTGATTATTTCAGTAGATGATCCTAAATTAAAAGATGAATTCATTTATAAGCAAAGTACGAGATTGTTCCTTAAATTTAATTGATGGTCATAATCAATTATCTATAAAGTAGTACACTGCATTTCACCAAGAATAAAGAAAAAATTAGAAATTTAAAGAACAAAAATTTTATTATAACCAAAATTATTGTCTTATTTGTACTTAATTTGGAGACCAGTGACTTTGCCAGGCTATTGAAATTTATGATTATTGAGCGACCTCTGCCTTAAATTCACTCTCATAAATATAGTCAATTCTTTGAGCTGAAGCAGGAAGCCCCTTCAACAAATTATACTGCAAGCACTAAATCTAGTTAAGAGGCCTATAGCTGATTTCAAAACTTATAAATTTATATTTTAAGTACCTATTGTAAGCCTTGCTATCCCATTAACAAATTTAAATTAAATATATTTTATATAGAAAGACTCTGTTGATGTCTGCAAAAACTGAGTGATGGATCTTGTAGCCCTCTCAAAATATATTAGAAGATTAAGAACAAGAGGTCTATCCTTTCTCTTAACGTTGCATATGAGGTTGTAGTTGTAAGTGAGCTCATACTTTGGCTGATCATGCAAATATCTTCTACTTCTTGGAACAGTTCCTTAGATTGGAGTGACCTTCAAAAAAGTCACCATAGTCTGGTCTATTATCATAATCCTAATTCCAGTTTCAAAGAGTACGTTTGGCTCTATGACTCTGCCTACGATCATGAAGTGCTGAACGATCTTCTCTGAGGGAATCTTAAATATCCAGTATGACTCATGCTCTCTATACAAATCATCTTTATGATTTATCAAATATATTTCACGTTATCGCAAACAAGAGAAGTCTTGAATAGATATTTCATTATGAGCTTCTTCCTTTCTCTTTCTCTCTTCATCTTCTCTTTGCTTCATAATCATTCGAGGAAAATCTGAAATTATTTAAGTCTCACACAGGAGGTCAATCTTATCTAATGCATAAAAGTTTAACCTTGATCTGCTTGGAAGTTCCAGCCTTGATGTGACCAACTGAGGGGTAGAACTTGAATTCGTCCTTGTCACCTTGATTCCATCTGAACTTCACTGACTTATCGCCATTATTACAATCTGGAAAGTAGCTGACTTCGCCTTCAATTATAAATCTCGGAAAGCTCATCCTCCATGTTTTCAGGAAGTCCCTCAAACTAAATATTATATTCCTTCAGAAGTATTCAGTAAATTGCATTTGTGCTTATAGTATTATGAATCAACCTTTCTTTTGCACCTTCAGTGTTCTTTGCTGCTATGAGGGTTCCAAACCAGAAAAGTCTTTCCTGAATGGAGAAAATGCTTGATGCTTTCCATAATTTAAGTGAGTGTTTTGAGTTGGGTCAAGAGAGGGAACTACAGTTTACTCTTCAAAGATCTGATCCAAATCCTCGCATTAAAAATTGACTCTGTTTAATCTGCTTAATCTGCGGGATCACGATTTAAATTATTCAAGAGTTGACTCATAGAACACAGCTCCTTTAGCCTTGAAGTAATTATTGCCTTTTAACCTTGGAGGAATCTAGCAAAATTATGGAGTGATTGAATACTGACTCACTTCTATCAATCCTCCTTCTGAGTTTAAAAAACAGCAAATTTTTAAGATCTCTCCACTTGACTTCTTCTTTCTTCTCTTCAAGTCAAATACATAAAATCTAGGAGTTAGTTTACTTTCCTCCATTTCTCTTTGTCTCTCTTCTTTGATCTTCTTCTTTTGCTCCTCATCTTTTTCCCAATTGAAATGGCAAACTTGAACTCAAACTGGCCTTCGTTTCTGATTTCAAAACTTCTTGCGATCTACTCTCCGTATTGCATAGGTCCAAAGTTGATATTCTTCAGAGGGGTTATTGAGTACTTGCTGAAGACTGCATTCACATTAAACTTTCTAACTTCTATAAGAATGTATTCTATCAATGCCTAAATATATGTAAGTTAGTGGCTTGAGGAGGTCTAGTTTTCTTTTAAGCCCCTATTTTAAATAATTTTTTGGACTCCTTTGGTTGCAGAATCCACATTAATTTTAATCTTCCTATCCCTCAACATGCTGAACTTTCTCAGTTTATAAATACTTGTTCATATTGCAGGCAGGGAGTTCTCATCTTAGTTCATCTTAACTTAAAAATAAAGTTACATAAATTAACATATCTACCTCAGAATGATCTCTGCAAAGAATTCTTATTTTCCTTATTCTCCTCTTTGGTGTTATTTAATTTAACTTGTAATTATAATTTATCTATTATAAGTTTAAAGAAAATATTAATATAATAATTTTGATATGGTGTATTCCTTTGGCTTTGGCTCATCCTTGTATTCTTCGCCGTTAGCCTCAGCAGCTTCTCTTTTCTTGCGTTCTTCCTCTTCCTTTTGCTGCTGAATAAGGAGCTCCTCTTGACGCTTGCGCTCCTCTTCTTCCTTTTTGAGTCTCTCTACCTCTTCTTTAGAGGGAGGTTTTACTTTAGCTGCTGCTTAATTTCAAATAGACGCAACATAAATTCAGATTCTAAGCAGTCAAAGATAGCACCAGCGTTGCAATCTTCAAGATCTTTAAATAATCATAATCTTCCTCATCTCTTTCTCTCAGATAGTTAGCAGCTTTCTCACAAAAATACTGATTATCAGAGCAATAAAATTTAGTCCCATTTTATAAAATTTAAATCTTGAGGTTTGAATGTAACGCAGCAAGTAATCTCAGTGTTAGGCCATATCTTTCCTTACAGAGGCTCAATTGAGAAGATCTCATCTTAGAAGAGCATTCATATATAAGCTTTTCTAATTGACTGATACTTTCTTGCCAGGGTGGCGATCGCCCTATAAAAGATGGAGGGTTATAATAACATCCACCATGCATAGGAGTCATCACTGTCGAGTGACTCAGCCATGGACTCTTCTAGGTTAGACTCTTCGAGTATCATGCGCTCCTCTGCCTCTTCCTGGCTGAGTTGGAGGTTGAGTCGTGACTTTTTCTCGTTCTCCTCTCTTTCGGTTGCAAACGCTCTCCAAGAGAACTCCACAGGCACGGATGACTTGTTCACAATTTGGTAGTACTGATGAGAATAGAGAGTGATGGAGGTAGGCTCCATGTGGATACATTATTCTCAGATAGACGTTATCGTTGTGGCTTTCACCGAAGATTGGGACTAAGAGTTAATTGAATGTGTAAAGTTTGTCATATTGGAGTACGACTTCATCTTTATAAGGTCTGCTTTCTTGAATATGGTATATTTGCTTATCAGATTAACCAACCTCCAAAATTCCTTCCTGCTTGTTGATTTTGAACCTTAAATTTTATTATTAGAACTTTAATGTGCCACTTGGTGGTCTTCTCACCGATTATTTTTTATTTTCGGCGATATGCTTAACAGGAACATATCATGATGATTTAATCCAGAGTATCAGATTAAATTTTATGCCTACTGCTCTGATTGGCACGATGAATTTCTTCCTCTTCAAATATATTATGAGGCCGGAGGCTGTTGTGGAGGCTATATTATTTATCTTTTTATTTTTAACTTAGTTAAAAAGTAAATTAAAATCTTAATTAGAAGTAACCTCCTGCTGGAAAAGCCTAAAATTAATACATTAAGAGGAGAAGTAGCACTATCATTAGTTTGTGGAATATTTTTGTCTGAATTGTGATGATTAGATTGTGAAAAAGCCACCCAATCGTAGTGAGAGAACCCCTATCTCACTTTTCTCTATCTGGATAAATTTCTCTCTCAACAGTAACAGATGGATTTATTATTAAAGTACAAAAAGCTCTACATCAAATTCTTCTCAAAGAATTCGTAATCGCTATTTATATAATAAAATAGTTGGATCTTACAGACCTTTCAATCTCAACATTAACGCTGTCTGTGAATTCCCCACCATCAACTCGAACTTCAGGAATGTATTCATGGCTTAAAAGAAAGTAAGTTATTATCCCAAGCCCCTGATAGTTACTTAAGCAAATGCTTTGTGGTCTCAGAAAGCGTATTCGACTTCGGACCTCTCCTTATTGGTAAAGATATAATAATTCTCTTCCTCTCTCTATAAATAGTAAAAGAGAAACACTGACGAGGTTTTGAAAAGAGTGAACTCAAGTGTGCTCTAAATCTCAAATAATGGAAAGTACGATGTTCAAGCCACTTTCTGTTTGAGAAGTTCCCTTCCAGTCGAGGAAGGTGGCACTGGAGAGAAGAGCCCCTTCATCCTCGAGCCAGACCAAATGGATCTGAAGATTGATGAGACTAAGAACCTAACTGTCTATGCTTTCCCTGACCAAGCTAAGCTCTACAAAGACGAGATCATCTGCTTGATAAAGGATAATCCCAATCCAGTAATCTTCAGCATTCAATGCTTGGGTGCAAAGCCAGTAGTAGAGGTAGACCAAGATGTAGTTGAGTTTGATAGACTCTTACTAGAGAAGAAGATGACTAAGACTCTGACTCTCAAGAATGTCACCTCAATCCCTGTGTAATGGAAGCTCTCAGGAGTTGCTGAGCTGCCTGAAGAGTTCCAAGTCTCCAAGACTAATGGAATGATCAAGCCCTGCAAAGAAGAAGTGGTTGAGATCACATTCACAGCCAAAGCTGAGAAGAAGTTCCTTCAGAAGATCATCCTAGAGGTCGAAGATACTGATTCAATAGTCTAGTAAGTGTGTGTGATGTAAAGTTAGTTGTATCAAGCAGGAAAACAAAGCCATAGAAATCAAGGCAGAGGCGTTCAAGATATCCCTGGACATTAAGTTAGCCACGACTAAATCCTAGACTATGAAGCAGTGAGAGTAGGAGAGCCAAAGGAGAACAAGTTGTTCATGAAGAACATCGGCATGTACCCAGTCAAATACAACTTCACCATGAAGAAGAAGCAGACAAGAGAGATATTCACAATTGATCCCATGGAAGGTGAACTGTAGCCTAATGAGGAGAAGAATGTAGTCATCAAGTTCATGTCTCAAAAGGAGATCAAGCTTCTTTAAAAATAGAAGAATACCTCAGACATAGATAAGAGAGTATAAGAAATAAGTTCGCCATTTGTGACTTCAAAGATGAGGATAAGAAGCATGAACCAGCGAAGGCACCCCAAAGGGTAAAGATGCTAAGGGCAAGGATGCTCCACCAGAAGGAGGATAAAAATTAATATTTTCATCAATAGTGCAGCATTGATCATTTCTTAAACCTTCAAGGCTAAATGCAAAAGAAAGGTTCAAGATTATGAATCCAAAAAAATAGATTGCACAGTTAAATTTGCAGTCAAGCCTAGATCATAAAGCAAGAGTGAAGGCTTTGCATTCGATGTCAAGCCTGATGTGCTCTAAATTGAGCCTCATAAGCACAAATACTAACTATCTTCTATCCTATTTAAATACTATATAAATAATTATTCCAAGCAAATATCTTTAGATTTATAGAAAATGAAATGATATTTCATTTTAAATTTTTTTTTAAATTAAATAAATCCTACTAGTATGATGACCTATGGAGGCATATTTGAAGCAACTGTGGATTATTTCCCTTCCCCAACTCTCTAAGTTGAGAAGCCCAGAGAAATGGAAGCTGATGGAACTCCTCTTCTAAAGTTCAGAAAGACTAGAATCGGTAGAGAATCAGGCAATTTATTATTATCTATAGTCTTGAAGAATGAAGGAAATATTTCTCATTTGTTCTACTGCTAAATTATTATCAAAATATTTTATAGAATTTTATTAAAAGTAAAGTAAAGTAAAATTTTAAATTTAATTAAAATATTTCTTAAAATGAAGACTTATCGTTTTCTGAGATTAAGACGTTATCAGATGATTATTTCCCAGATTCTGATATAGATTTTAGAAATTGAAGATGACTTCTCCAGAATCCTCATAAAAGTAACTGATGAATTTAATTTGTGGATGAATGATTAGAAAATTAATAAGAGTACAACTTAAATAAGTATCAATAATAGCATTGAGATACTCATTCTCCTTGTAGGTTAATTAAAATTAGATTTTACAATTTTCTGATATGATTTCTAGTATTTAATTAAAATATGAAATATTTAAGGTAGTAAATCCATGGAGGAAGACCTCTGGTTGAAATTATCATTCTACCAGTCTGAAGAAATTAATATCTCTTCCCTTTATAAATAGAGACAAGAGTAGATCTTCCAAGGAAGAATCCAGAGCAAGAATCAGACTCAGTGCTGATAGTTGGATTGATGACCCATTCTCTATCCTCTGTATTTTAGATGGGAACAGTCTGCTTCTGAATCTTTCTCACTTGAGTTTAGAAATTGAGGGTCTGAGTTTGTGAAAGATCCTACTCAATGCATTTACCCATCATACTCAAGAATAGAGGCTCACCTCCCTTTATCAAAATATACGGGTCAGCTAGTGTGGGGTGGAATGTTACTTCCAAGTCCAGATTGGAGTTAGGATTCACATATCCACTCTTCTGGGTTTATGGTGAAGTACCTTATTAAATTTTGATACTTGCTATCCCATTTGAAGTAGGCCTTGATTAAAATTTTAAATAGAAATTATATTAAATTATTGACGTCTCCGAAGTTAGAGAGCTGTAGCAACTTTGTCAATCTACTTCCTTTGACAACAATTATATTTTTTAGAACTTCATCCATGAGTTTGAGTTCTATTCCATGAGATACTCCAGTTTATGGTTTCTTAAAAAATTGAGTTATCCTTGATACTGAGCATGATGTCCATGTTGAAGTTTGTTACAAATATTTTAGCATTTTACAGATTAAGCATAAATAATTCTGCAACATTACTTGCTCTGAGGAAAGACTCCCACTAAATATGACTGGACAGGGAAAAGGACCCTAAGCTTAACTGTCAATAACAGAAATGGACATTGGAGACATATTCGTCAACTATCAGAATGAGTTTGACAGATGTAATAAGGGTTTTAAGTTTGAATTTTCTGAAACGTTCAGGTTTGCCCTTGAGGGAAGCTTTTTAATTTTACTTTGGCAGTGCCTATAAAGGCGGAATGCCTAGTTATTTATTAAATTATTCCTTGAATACGAGACTTGCTTCTTTAGTAATGGTTTAATGAGATCGAAGTTGTGTGCAATGCTGAAGAATAAGTAAGGTATAACTTCGGGATAACTTTGCAAAGACAATCTGAACTTGGTTGAGTTTGTAAGTATCAGTTAGAAATGCTTCAAGGTGAGGTCTGCTTCCCTATTATATTCTATCTCAAAGAGAATATCTGAATGACACCTCCAAAAAGAAGTATCTCACTTTAACCAACATTTCTGAAATGCCTGTGAACTATGATTACTAAATGATGATGATGATCTTGATGCCTGGACAAACTGAGACTAGCATAATATATTCACTTACTATGCAGGCCATGGACTTACCTACAACGGTATAGCTGTCTGCAGTGTGGATGGAGAAAAAAACTCATGATTTCTTTAGACTATGAAGTTCCTATAGTCGGAGAGTCGAGCTTTGTACAACACAAGCTCTCTGTAACTGAATTAGATTACGGAGAAATCCCATACAATGAGTCTTCCTCGAAAGAATATGATAAGCTAAATTTTGAAAGTGCCATTCAAGTTCAATGTCAATCTATCTACTGTTTCAAACACAAACTAAGTTATTCTTTATTACAACATCGATGAGATGTTCCTTGTTGAATGTTAATTGTGATTTTTTATTTTGTAAGATAAATTTGTAATAAAAATCCTATGGATCAACCAATCGAAGTATACTCCCTTGATTTCGATAGGCAGTATCTTGAAGAATAGTAAATAGTAATTAATGAAAATAGTCACTATATTTAAATCCTGAAACTGCAAAATTGGGTCCAGTTATATATAGGAGCTAAGTACAGAGATTGGGATGACACCAATCATAGATAAGGAATAACTAGAAGAAAAGGTAGAGGAGATAGTAATCGATATGAGCGAAGATCCATCTATGGAATTGATCGAGACCATTCCAGAAATCGAATACTCTAAGGTGGACGGAACTGACAAGAATGTCCCTCTCAAGACTTCTAAATCCATTTGTTAGTGAAATATGATTGCCAAGTTAACCATATCGACTTCAAGCCGACTCTCTTCAAAATTTATAAGCTTCAAGATCATACAAGTTCACAATCAAGAACACCTCTCTTATCACTTTGAACTATAACTTCAAGATCGTCAATAGTGAGACATATATTCAATTCTTAGATGCTGGTCCATACAGTATAATTCCAAAGAAGGGAGCAATTTCAGCTGGCTGTGATGATAATTTCATTGTCAAGTTTTCACCAGTAGAAATTGAATTAATCATAACTATTCGTTCTCCAGAATCCTCTCTGGTAACATTGAGAACTTATCTCCAGATCAGAAACCTCTCATTATTGAATGCAATGGAGTAGCTTATTAAATTTAATGTTCACTAACTAACCAATTATCCACTTCGAGTTACCACCTAACACCTACAAGGAAAGAAAGGAGAAGGACATGATTCCTGTGGACTCTAAGTACAAGATCATAGAGTTCGAATCACTTGGAACTAATATCAAGAACACTAAGAGATTCATGGCTGTTAACCCTACGAGTCAAGGATATGAATTCGAATGGGAAGAAGTAGCTGAAGATAACAAGAAGCTGAAGCCTATGTTTAGATGCGCCACTCCAAAAGGATCTATATTGAGTGGAAAGAAATACGAAATGATCTTTGAATATACCCCTGATAATGTTGGAGAGCATGAGATAAATATTAAGAATTAATTTAAACTGGAAAAATCAAGTTTGGACCTCTTCTTTTGGAGGGAAAGAACAGGGAAGTTGTGAATATCATCAATCAAGAACTTATACCCTTCAGTTTCAATTTCACCAAGGATAGTGTAAGAGGAAGCCCAGACTTGTTTACATTATAAAGTAACTGTTCCTCCTCAGTCTTAGATTCCTATTGAGATCCTATTCCAGCCAAATTTCTTCAATCTACATATCATTTATGAACAGAGTCTAGGTGCAGTCTGAGCCTTACAAGTTCGATTTTGGAGACTTCTTTATCAATGAGAAAAAGAACAAGGTCGTTTATCTTCAAAGCTCAATTCATGTGAAGTATTTTTGGAAGAGATAAATAAACAAGTATATAACTATCACCCCTGAAACAGGAACAGTTATGAAGGGATCTGAAGTCTCATTTGAAATCACCTATCTTCCAATCGCCGAACATCAACTGAAGAACTATAAGCTCTCACTGAACATTGTCAGTGGCCCTAAATATGACTTCTTACTTAACGGAAATGCCAGAAAGCCTTCTAAATACACTATAGACTTCGGCCATGCTTTGTCATGAGATCCTGAAAATTTTAAATTTTCGAAAAGAAGCCCTATCTTGATAGAAGAATAAACTTATCGAGACTTTGGAGTAGTTTCAGTTGGAGGTGATATAAATTGTTCAAGAAATGTCAAGTCACATTCACTCAATTAGAGTATTCTAGCTTTTCGTTAGATATAACCCTAAAAACAGAATGCCAAACTTCAACATAGATATTTGAAGTTCTTGCCTTCGGTAGTGTTGTCAAAATAGAACTCTTGATATTATCATTAAATCTACTCTTGTGGTTCCAGCAAAGCAAACTGCTCAATTTGAGATATCTTACATCCCTATTAGGTTTTTAGAATGCAGCAGACTCAGTATGATGCGCATAACCAGATTTTAATAAAAGTTCTTCCCACTTCCCAATGGAACTGCTCTTCTTTACAAGCTCAATGGTATCGCAACTGAACCTAATATTCTATAAGCCTCCTTCAAGAAACTGTAGTCGCCAAGAAGTCTAAGTTCATAGTTGTGCCAGTTAAGAATTGGTTGAAGCAAGATTAAAGATTCAAGGTAACTTGGAACATTGAGGGTGATGTTGATCCTACTGTAATTCATGAGTAAATATGCTTTAGATTTAGATTGGTGAATCAAGCAAAGACTTTAAGCTCAACTTCTAAAAATATGTATTGGAACCTACAAATTCTCTATCACATTCAAAAATGAAGAGCTCTGGCGAATACTTACTTTAAGAAAATTTCTAACCATTTAGAACCTGATCTAATAGAGAAAATTGAACTCGCAAGCGCAATTAGAGAGTCAATTAGCAAAGTAATCACCATTGAAAACCCAACTGATAACGAAGTCACTATTCTCAAGAGCTAGTTCATTTATCAAAATGAGTATATAGATGTCACACCTGACACTCTTAAGATACCTCCCAAATCTGAAAGAGGCTTTGAAATCATCAAATTTAATATTCTTAACTAGATTGAGCAAGAGATTGATTTCGTTCTGAAGAACCCAGCACTTGGAGATTACAAGTACAAGCTTTTGTTGAAGAGTAAAGCTCAAAGATCTTTGCTCAAGTATTTATAAGACCTTGTTCAAGCATTCAAGTTAACTAATTTAAAGCCATCTAACTACACAGTCAAGGTTGAAAAACTAGACTAACCAGGAGGATAGAGCGAATTTAAGAATAAATTGGTCGCTCAAGTATCAGCTCCCGCAGCTGACTCTAGTAGTTATTATTTAGCAAATGTCAGATACGAACCATTCACTATCGGTGACAGCAGAGCTATTCTCAAGCTTAATAGCCCAGAAGGTATGGAATACACTTGCTTGCTATATGGAAAGTCCAATTATATTTGTTATTCCACAGGTATGTTACTATCAATTTTTATAATGTTATAGGGACCTATTAAATGCGTACCAGGAGCCAAGCCTATTCAAATCGACTTCAAGAATTCTTATCATATTTTATTTTTAATCCTCTCAACGAGAAATGCGAGTTCCAAATTACCTTCGACAACCCTAACTTCTCGCTTGCCTCTAAGCTTCCCGGACCTATCGATGTAAGAATCCTATCCGATTTATCTAACATATTTTTTAGCCTGGCAAAATATCAAATATCCTTATTAAGTACGATGCTAAGCCAGATCTTCCTCAGACTGGTAGAAATAAAATTCTCTAGATTTTATATCCCTATATTTTAATTAATGCAATTTGCCTCTTAGAATTCCTGGAACTCATTGATATTTGCGATGAGCAGATTGCTGCCTTGAATAAGGATCTTATTTGATCTTTATCATTTTAAACTTTCCCATTCTCTCTAAGGAGATCTTAGTTGAGATGAATTTCTTTCAGCATTAATTAGATGTATATATTTTATAAGTTTGTGGAAGACATTAACAACTTCTTTGAGTTATTTTTATAAGATTTCCCTGCCTGCTGAAGGTGGAGATCTTGAATAGCCAGTGGACCAAATGTCCCCAGAGAGTCAAATACAATACGGCAAGAGAATCATAAAACGCTCTTTAATAACACATATTAGGCCAGACCCAGATAAAGAACCACTCCCACCTCCAGTCATTCATTAGATTGTGAAAATTAATATTAATTTGTTCACTTAACTAATTATTGGTAAAGACCCGGAAAAGAGAAACATAACTTAATTTTTATATTAGATAATGAATTTTGCATTTATATTTATACGATCAAGCTTCGAACATCGAAGAATACCTCATAGATGGCAATTAAGAATTGATCAGTGTCACCTTCAAGGCATTTTAAAATAGTTAATATAGAATGAAGGATCTATTGCGCTACTGCTAGAATTAATATTTCATTTAAGACACTATTACACCCAAGACCTATCAACAAAATACAAAAGACAATCTTTTTTATTAAAAAAATATACTGTTATTAAGCCGACTCTCATGTACGCTTCAATCTAAATAATTTCCTTGGTTTAATGTCAATAGTGATACTGGAATCTTAGATGCATTTATATAGAAATTCTTATTTTCTTTCTCTTGTTCTTAATGTGAAAGGAGAGGGATTATCAAAAGCTTTAAATTTGTAACAGAGTCTAGTCTGATTTTATCTTCAAAACAACGGAGAGTTCAACTTTGACTTCGTTTGGAAGTTTATTAAAGAAAGCCTGGAATGAAGCTGAACTTCAATACCTTTGACTTCGCTTTATTTGCAAATATGAGATAGCCTATGCCTAAGAAGACAGTTCATTAAAATAAGATCATAGGTTGAAAAAAATAACTCTAAATTTGTGAGTGCTGGAGATAATCAACTTGGACAATAGCGCCATCGCAGTTGAAACAAATTTCGAAATTCAATCAACTATATTACTAACTCATTCTTTGATTTTCTATCTTGATGTTTAGCTTGCCCCTGGGTAGGTATTAGTGCCCTCAACTAAAGAGAACCCAATAAAGTTAGAGATCCCAATAATCTTCACTCCAAGAGAAATCAAGAAGTACCAAGAGACCATTAGCTTCGAATTCAATAACCTCTACTCAATTGACGTCACAATCACAGGAGAGGGTATTCCTATGCTTCTAGAGCTCGTAGATCCTATACATATAATTGAGATCATCATAGTAGACTTTGAGATGTAATATTTGTTCAAAGGTGATGTTACTAGAACTATCCCCTTAGTTAATAAGAGCAAGAAACCAGTCACCTTCCAACTCTTGCCTAGTTCAGATGATCAGTTCAAGAAATGCACACTTATAAATTCACTCCAGATAAAGAGCTCACTCTCAAGCCAAGAGAGACTTGATATGCAATTAAGTTAGATATAACAATTAGATCAAGGATAACGAGTAGAAGTAGCTTCTTCATCTATCTGGAGTAAAGAAATATGGATGACAATCTTATTTCTTCGATGCAACAAAGTCAAGTGTGAAATCAAGGGAGGTGAGCAATATAAAGAAACCATTAATCTACTCTAACTCATTATGCTCATAATGCGCACAGAGGCAGCTTGTTCTTCCACTAATAATTTCTATAATTGGATCCTACTACTTTCATCAGAGGTGCAAATATGCTTTTACTATTTTTGACTAACTTATTTTAACTTACTTTACAAAGTTCAGGTGCAAGCCACAGAACCTGATCAATTAATAAAAAATAATAATCTTTGAATTATACGTTTTAAGAGAGGAGATTCAAATAAAAAGGGAGCCAATAAAATAAATGTTTAGAAGGTGAAAATTTGAAATTTAATATATTTGAAAAGAGATTATGGGGGTGTGAATAGATATTTAACTAGGAACTATTGTTACTTAAATTAACTTATATAATTCAAAGAAAGAGTGCGAGATCTTTTAGACTAATCTATGAAGAAAGTAAGTGCGCGCCAACGCATTCACCATCAATTTAATATAAGCCTATTTTAATAAAAAATAATAAATGTTATGATTATCTTCTCTTCATGCCTGTCTCCTCTATTTTTCTTCGTCATTCACTCCTTTAAACTTTGAACTAAATGTGCTTACACTTACTTAAAATTAAAAAAACTTATTTAGAATATATATATTTATTTTGGATAAATACTTTTGTAGGTTCCTAGTTAGCTGATTAAAGATTAAGAATCAGGAAAAAGCATTATTGAGTAGTTTCCTAAGCCTAAGATTATCTAAAAATATTAAATCTTATACTGATTCACAAGTCCATGTCGATAGTAAAAAATATCAAAGTCTAACAGATAAAAGAACAAATTTTGAAGTTGAGGTAAGTCCAGAGAGAGCGCCTTGCCATATTACAATAGTGTATTTAAGAATAATCCTTCCCTTTTTCTTAATTTTTCAAATTATTAACTTTCCTATTACATTAGAAATAAGGGTTTTAAATTTACCTTAAACAAAAATATCTTATCTAGGTATCATTTGACAGTTAAGATAATACCCCCAGACTCAAAACTGTTTCAAGTTTTGCCATGCAAAAAATCTCAAGGGTTAGCCTCCACTTCAAGATTATAATCTGGCCTCTAATCATCAATCAAAAAGCCAAGTGACGTTGACATCATGTCCAGCCGTGTCGCCCCCGGCATGGAAATTTCGTACGTTATAAAATTCTCTCCTGAAGCAAAGATTGACTACTCTTACTTAAAACTTTACTTTAATTTAAGTTAATGATGGTTGTGACTGAAAGAGAAAAATTCATCACTGAAAGCAGTAGGCTGCAGGGCTATGTTAGATTTCCCTGATACTATATAATAAGAAGCATAGAATAATATCGCCGAAAAGCCAGTCATGATAAGAAACATCGGTGTAGAAAATTTAAACAAACTTTAGAAAAGCTGTGGACGAAGACTTAATGCTCTTCTAAGATTTTTATTAAAAATTGTTTAAAATATCTTGTCTTATTATTTAATTTAATTTTGAAGCTCAAATCACAATCGAGTTTATCCCATGCTTCCCACAGCAGTATGATATGGTGCTTGTCGTTGATTTAGAAGTATCATTTAATCTCTAGGATATGTTGGCAGTGATAAATTTAGTGAATGCCTAGTTCCCAAGGTGCGTGTTGTACCTTCAGACTTCCTTGAAATAATTTTGCTTCTTGAGACATCCTAAAACCAAGAAGATTGAGATTATCAATGACGACAGCTTAAAAGCAAAGTACTAACTTATTCTGCAACTTTATTTGTAGTTCCTTAAGATGATCAATCAAAAAGAATACATAATATGGCAAATTGGAGTCTATTCTGCTGATTAAGAGTCAGGAATCATCAACCCCTTTTTATAAACGTTATAAGCTGAGATTCTAAGCAACATTAGGATCCCACTTTACATTAAGGTGATATTTAAGATAGACTTTATCATATTCCTTTTATGGTGACCTATTCTTGCTAATTCTATTGGGCCAATTGTCTCATTTTAAAAGTCTGAGCTCGATTACAACAATGTTGACGTACTCAAGGACTATATTGAGAAGATAGTGATAAAGAATGAGTCAAAGATCCCAGCAGAGTACACTTAATATACATACCAAGAATAAGGAAAGCATTTGGAAAGTTATCCAAAGGCATTTTAAGAAATTTATTGCTCAAGCCTGATGATGAAAAAGAGATCGAATTAATTTCAAATATCTTAAAAAGGAGACACTCTTCACATCATAGTAAACAATGGAGTAGATTTAGAGGTGGCTTTGAGAGCTAAGGGTGTTGGATCTACTTTTTATATTTTGCAAAGACAGCAATATATTTTGTTCTTGGTTGAGTTTGGTACTGAATATACCCACAACAACATCACTAAGGAGTTCTTCTTTAAGTGTAAGAGGAAGAAAGCAAATGAAGATTCAGTGGCAGAGAACTACTAAGCTAGACAGAAAGCAACCTAAAAAGCAAGATGGAAACAAAAGCGCTGAAATAGGAAATAGAATGGCACTAATGGAGCCAATGATGCCTCAGTAGTTTCATAACTTTTTACTTATTGGGCTTGCAATGTTATAGTAGGAGGTGATAGAAAGCTTGAACATGGACTAGATTATTTTTCCTATTTCTAAGACCTTGGATATCTCAAACTCATTTTTTTATTATGGCATCCCAGACAACATCAGAAATATATAATTAGCCTTGTTGAATGTGCTCATTTCCCAGAAGAAAAATTACCATTTGCATTATTTTCAATAGTTATTTTTCTGACTCAAGCTGGAATAAGTATTGAGGCTATAAATTGCAACAGCAGCCACAGTAGCAAAATTTAATACTCTCATGAATTATATTCAATTGAATATCACTGTGGAATAGGAGCAGTCAAAACCCACACAAAATTAATAAAAAACTTAATTTCTCAGTTGAATTAAAGTTACATTGTATATTTGTAAAATTGAGTATTGAGTGGACTTTCCAAAGTAATTGTGTCTTGAGTTTCTGACATTTACAGAGACTTCTACACCCTTGGGAGAGTCAGCTGATGATTTTTAGATGGCTTCTTGAGGAAGTGAGTGAACTTGAATAAATTAAGGTCTTATCCAAGTGCGCATTTGAAGGCTAGAGATCTTTGATTATTAAGGTTTTAGGTTCCAGTCTTGTAAGTCAAGAAGTTATTATATTCACCAGCCACGTCAAGCATATCAAAAATTTATTAAAATTAATGAGGCCCTCAGAGTCAGGTTCAGTTTATAGACTTTGATTATCTAAAGCTGCATTCTTCTTTGTCATTGTCTTAGGGATGAATTATTATTTATCTAGATATAGTTGCATCGAATGTCTGGGTCAGCTATCCAATCATAGATATTTTATAATCTAACTTCAATGGGGACAGTCTCTCCATTCCTTATAAGTCTACTATGGCCTAGTCAGGATCTACGTAATGTAAAAATTGAAATTCAAACTAATTAATCAATAGATAATTGGTCTCTCAGCTACTCCATTTAACTTAAGATTACCTTTTCTTCTTATCCCTTTCCGGCAGGCTTGGCAGGTGGCTTTGCTCCACCCTTAGCACCTTTCTATGCGGCGAGAGCAGCAGCCTCAGCTTCTTCCTTTCTTGAGTTTTAAGTTCATAATCTTCCTATATTCCGAAGGTCTGACCATTCTCATAGTCTTCATGGTGTCATATCATAATCCACTAGCCATGTTATATTACTTAGCTCCAGTCTCTGGATCTGCCTTCTATTCGATACAGAAAGTCTCAACACATATCTGGTCATAAAACATTATTTCATGTATCAATCTTGTCGTACTTCACTGTCTTTGGAGATTTGAAAACTACCTTGATCTTAAATTTAGAGCAAAAATTTAAACTTCGCCTTGTTTACAATGCAATCTCCTAGTTAAAGCTCATCATCATATATTGCTCATTTTAATAACCTTCTCCGATAATCATGACTTTGTGCTGCTCGAAAGGATTATGTAGAGTGTTGAAAGTGAGGAGGAACTTTTCAACTGAGGAAGACTTGGGAGAGAATCGAATATCAAATCCTTGATAGGTCTTAAAAAGTAATTTAAGAGTAATAGTGTGATTCAGATTACCCATGAAGTTGAAGCAATCAGAAAATAACATAATCCAAGACTATAGACAGCACTGATTCTTTATTAGTCCAGATTATTATATAAATGTGCAAGGGATCTTGTTTGGATAAAGAAATAAATAGCTCATCAATGCTGCACTACCTGGAGGAATCAATTAATTCAAAATATAATGATAAGTCAATTCTTTAATTTAAAGATCTAAAATTTTTGGCTTCATCACAGATTTCTCTAATGGTAGGAGCAATTGTGAGATCAATAAATTATGATGCTGCTGCTTTGGGGTCAGCTTTTTATAAAAATGTTTGAAGTAGTGATAGCATCACAAATAAATTGTAAATGGGGATAAAAATATTAGTAATTTAAATTTATGAAGTCCCTCAAATGTGACATTTTCTTAATAACCTTCTCTAAAATGTTTCTAAGAGTTGGTAAGGTTCCCTCTCCTCTGAGTTCAAAGATTAATTTGCCAGTCTTACTTTAGGGATCTCCGTTGTCCACAGTTTAATTTTGAAGTTATTAGATAGAAGCCGACTGTCACATATTTGTGCTTCTAGAACTCTGATTTATTTAACTTGATGTGATCACAGTCTGAGTGTTATACCTTCAATATTTTAAGGTATTTAAATCCTCAGTGTTGATCCCTGGGATAGATGATTCAGCATTCAACTCAAATGGTATTCCATCTGCTTAATATGAGTGTTCAAGATTAGCTACGTCGATAGCAAGAGTTATTTTTAAATTGGGAATCTATCCAATAGCGGGAGTGATTTAATCTCCTTCTTAATTATCAAAATGCTGGTTCAGGTTTCTTCTTAGGGTCCTTGACTTGATAAATATTTTCAAGTCCCTTGATTCTTTCCTCCATCACTTATATCTTTCATTCACATTAACGTTGATTGGTATTGAGTTATGAGTCTCTTGAGATTTTCCTTCAAGAATATTCAGAACTATGTCTGAGAAGTATATTCTATCACATCTGGTTAATGAATGTTATAATTTTTCCTGCTTGATGTTGAAACCCTCAGTATCTTCATATATGTTTTGAATTATTTAAGTATCTTATTATACGTATTTTAAGTTCCAACGATTTCGAATTACATGACCTGATCGAATGATCCAATGTTCTTTGAGAAACACTATGCTATAATCCATCTAGTCACTGAATTGACCATTGGGGGAAGTTAATCTTTTAAATACAAGACTTTCTCAGTTGGAGTCCAGATAGATCTTACTTTTATTTCTTGGTCTGGCCAAATAGGATCAGGTACTAACTTTTTGGCTTCTTATTAAATGAGATCAACCAAGATTCTCTTACCTTTTAGTGCAGACATGCACATCATTTTATTTAATCTGCTGCTTAATTTTCAGCTTTCACTAATTGAGGTTACTTCTAATCTTATGCAGCTTCAATATGTGCTTAAGATTCATGCAGAGCTTCATTTGGATCCTTGAAATGCTACAGTAGAACAACTTGGATGTTCGAATTACGTCTTTTAAATAAGCATCACAAATTGCTTCCAGAGCAAACTTGAGATTAGGCCAGTATTGGCATTCTAAGCAATAAAGGCAATCTTCATCTCTAATCCTCTCTGCGATCATCTCAACTATTAAATACTCCTTAGTGAGATACTTGTAGTCAGCTGGATTCACATCTGGCTCTTCGTCCTTTACTTTCTTTCCCTTCTGCTTTTTCTTCCTTTCGGCCTCTTCAGCCAACTTTCTTTGGCACTCCTCATCTCTTTCATAATATTCGATTACCGATAAAGTTAAATATAGCAGCTTTCTCAGCTATTGAGGAACCTCTTTTAATGCATTAGTCATATAAGTTTTCCAACTTAATGATTCCTCTTTGCTGTTCTTAAGCTAGGAAGTTTGCAATAGATGTCTTGCCAGACTTCTCAGGACCTATTAACACTAAGAACAGTTTATCTTTTTCCTTAACCTGAGCAGCATAGTGAACTTCCTATCCTTCAGCTTCTTCCTCAGCCAAATGAGATTCAATCTCTGCCTTCTATTCTTGTGTCTTTGCTTTCTTTTCAGCGTGGCCTTCTGCCAATGGAAGCTATTCTTGCTCTTTCTATTGCTCTTCCTTATTCAAGTCAATATTAGAGATTTCATCGCAAGCCTTCAACTTCTTCTTGAGTTCTTCTACTCTTCTCTTCTTTTCATCTTACTTTCTGATGCTTGACCAGAATTGAGTTCCACTTATCTCTTAAATTAGTATAAGAGGCAAATACATAGGCTCTATAGTGGGCTGCTAGGCGGCTGGCTACTGCTGTTGAGATTGCTAAACTTGAACTTGGAATTAATCAAGTCGCTTCAAAATCTCCTCTTCTTCAAGAAAGATAGGAGTAATAGATAATGGATTATCTTTGCACTTGAAAGTCAGAACATATAAATGATTGATTAGAATCTCTCTCCTTCTTTTGCTTAGTGATTAATATTTGAGTAGTAAGACCAGTCGCAAGGAACCTTAAATTTTTTTCTTGTAGCATATACGACGTTAAAGAGGATGAACGAATATTGAAGAGAACCGAATCCAGCAGAGCTTTTCAAAGCTGATTGATTAAAATTATTCCACCTTAGAAATTCAAGGTGGTTTGACTCAGTAATTAATCCTCATTTAGTTTAATTTAGATGATGATTATATTTCACCAGCTGCTACCTTTCCTGTCATTGCAGATTTTTTTTGACTTCATAGTCTGGACCTCCATCCACACATATTGCATCAAGATACCACTAACTGGTAGAATATCAAAGACTTCATTGATTGGAAGCATCTTGGATTTCTTTCCTTTCTTTTTCTTAGACTGTTTCTCCTCTTCTTGCTTAAGAGCGTTAAGAGTAGTGATTTCCTCTTCTAAGAAACTCCATTCATAGTTCATAAGAGTCATTTACTTATCAATCTATCATTCAGGATGCATCCGAAGTCGATATTGGGAGGGAGAATTTGTAAATTAGGGAAGCAAATTCAATAGTTGATTTGAAGCATGACTGTGTCTTTTTAAGGGTGTCCAATGTGTGAAATGTTTAATTTTCCAGAGATGTTATCTGAAAGACGGTCTTGCTTCATGCCTGGATCAAACTTGATCATCACTTGCTCAGTCCTATTAGGAGCTAAGGTTAATAGAGAGTATCTTAATTTGTGAATTAACTATGCAAAGATACTTGAAGTAAAGCTTTGCCTCAGAGAAAATAACTTAGTGAGAACTCACTGCTCTGAATTGAATCATGATTCCCATCTTTGCATATATTTTTTCCTCTTTCTCTTGGTTGGCGCCACTTGAAACTATTGATCAATAAATTCACAATTGCTCGGACTTGTTAACTGAGACTAAATATAAGTAGAACGATATTGTAAAAAAAATAACAAAGCTAAAGAATTAAAATTTTCATTTATAAAATTTGAATATGCTTTAAAAAAATAAAAAAAAATTTCTCCCAATATAATATATAATTAGAATATGATAACCCTCGACCTTAATTAATTATAACCCTGAGAATCTCAGTCTTCAAAGTTATATTGACTACCTAGGAAGATTTGGGGTTGAAGATGAATATCAAGATTATATTATAGCAAAAATATCCTAGCCGACTCCTTCTAATTATATAAAGTAGTCTCTATTTTTTAACATCAGAGGTGTTTGTGAGATGGACTGTTTTGTAAACTGGGAATTTATAAGAGACTTTTCCGAAGTCTATAATTTCCTCAGAGAACTTAAAAGTTGGTGCAACAACATGACCCTTAAATGTTAGAGTCAGCATCTCTTTAATTCCTACAGATCCTGATGTCATTTTATATCACTCTTAAAAGTGACTCTAATGAGGTCTCGAGATTTTTCTCATTATAAATAAACAAATATGAAAATAATTCACTTCCACGAAATATATTTAAAGCAAAAGATGGAGGGTTAAATTTGAATTTCGTATAATTTGAATCTTACTTTTGCTAGGCTCTTTCTTGCTTTTTATTTAGCTCGTCTTCATCATAGGAGTCTGCATTATTTTTATAATTGGACTACTTCACTCATGTGGATATGTGTCTTTGACAGATAGACATTGGCATATCTCATGTTTTCATACTTAATTTTGAACCCGTTTGGAACTTTATAAACTAATATATTGACTCTTACCAGTCAGATTTATAAAAGCCTAAGATTATCTAGTTTTTAAACATCGGTGACAGTTCCATCTATACTGATTTCAATAAAGTATTATTCTATGTCGACGAGCCTTTGTTTTAGCCAGTACCCCACGTGATACAATTTACCAACTACGAGCCATTACAGATAAAATTAATATCAATGGAATGAAGAGAGAGCGCCTGTGGGGTGGAAATCTATTCGCCAATACCTTCCTATAATAAAAGTAGAGTCATTAGAAATAAGGATAAGGTCGCTCGATCAGTTAAGAAATAATGTATTTCTAACATTACATAACTACTCTTACGATCTAATGGTTGTGACTGATAAATAAATTTCATATATGCATATAAAACTTAGGATTTATTTCTATAATCATAGGATTTTTCATTTCGATAACCTAAATAGCACTTGTATTATATGGAAGAACTGGACCCAATAATTAATTTAAAGAGTTTCAGGATTAAAATCTACTTGATAATTCACTCCTTGACCTTTCACGTTGAGAACGAATTGCTTTGGATTATCTTTTCTTAAATTTAAGTCAGCTTTTGAATAAATGGCTTGTCAGAGTTTGGTGTGAACATTACATCCACAGTTTACTTTTGACCAGGCAGGAGCGTTCCAGCCTGTGGGACAACCTAGAATCTCTAAAGTATTTTGCTACTTCAAAATGTGCTGTTGCAATATCAGGTTTGTAGTAGTAAGACATAAATAATTTCCCTTTTACAAGAAACCTCTTTCTGGTTTTCAAATCTGACTTTGATTGTCTTTCTTGTATTGACACACACTTTTCCAAAGTCCAGATTATCATTAGACATGGCGAGCTCTGGGATTGTTAGATTGGCAACGAATTCAATATTGTAAGAGGGACCATATTTCACATCGATAGGCACTAAGTTCTTAATTTTACCAAACTTGGCATTCTTTCTTGTAGCTTAAATTCATTATAAAGAGGACTGAAGAATTCGGCATAACCTTTTGCACCTTATCTGGCTCAATACTTATGAGAAAAATGAATGAGTCAGAATCTTCTTGTCGAAATTGAATGTAACTGGGAGCTTTCCCACATTAATTTTGTACATAGAAGATATAGAGATTAGCATCTAAATTTTAATGATTGGTGAACCTGAAACTCTTCTTTTTGGTTGAGCCAACAACAACATTTCCGAAATCACAGATGTAAGTGGCAATGTTGATATTCTCAAGATTAACAGTAACTCCACCTATTCCAAGAGTTGCTCCACCATGGACTGATTGCTTATCATCATTCAAACCGAATCCATAAAAAATGGAGAAAGAAAAGCTGTTTGACCCTTCTTGACTGGAGTCTTGGGATTTCTCTTCTGCTAAGCTGATTATGTCTGAGCTTCTCCGACAGCCATGCTCTGATTATTTGCGGCAACTGCTGCTCCTTAGAAATTCATAATGAAATTCATCAACTACATATAATAAAACTTATTTGACTCAGTAAAGCTTGCTTAGCTGAGGCCATATCGATTTGAGTGAGTATTTTCTCACAAAGTAGTCTTCTATCTACCTCTGCTTCAACATCCATAACGAATGCTTCTTTCAAAATTGACTTATCTTTTTCAATAGCCTTTGGTAGAGGTGGCATCTACTTCATGGCTTCGAAGGATTAAAAGAGAGCAGAGTAGGAAACTTTGCCCTTAGAAATCATTTTCTTAGTATCGTCAAATCTTCTCTAGAAGTCCTCATCGTCATTTCTTGGGAAGGACAACAAGCAACCAGGATAAGTACCCACAGCTTTGACCTTGAATCTCTGAGCTGGGAAATGAGCAAAAATATTAAAAATGGGATACCAGGGAAGAACTTTACAATGACTTTGTACTTTTCACCAGCTTAATTATATCCTGTCATTGGGTGGCATTCAATAAGTCCAGGTCTGGAAACAGTAGACAGATCACAATTATTTGCACTTTGCCAATGTTCTCAATGAAGTATTCTTTCGAAGAAGTAGATATGAGAAATAATTTTTACTGTAGTAAGTGAACTCAACAGTCTCAGTTTTTATGGAGCTAAGGTAAGCTTCTCAGTGCACAACTGAAGGGAGGATCAATCAAAAGATTTATAGAAGTAGGCAAGGGGCCACCGTTTGAGATAGGATATACTGAATTAAGAAATAGGCATAGAAGCAACTCCCTTCTCCCAAAGATACTTAGGATATTTTAAGAGAAAATGAGCTAGGGAGTTATAAACTCTCCCTAAACTGTGGTATTGTAGACAGTCTTGGGCTTTCTTAATAGATATGCAAGCCCATGTTTCAATTATCTTTCCAATGTTGAAAGAATTGGCTCTGAATTATAGATTTGAAATTTGATCTTTGGGTTTAGTACTATTTAGTCAGGCACGACAGCATATACGAATTTAACTTCTTCCTCTTTCTCTAACTTTATATACTTAAAACTACTGCTCATAATGAGAGCCATTCTTCTTGCCTTGCCCTTCAGCGCTTAATTTCTTCCTCTGTTCTCCAAGAAGAACTTTGATAAATTTGCTTGATAAATGAATTTGCAAAACAGGGTAGATCTATCATAATTTTTAAACTACTAGTGGTGTGTCTTGGAACTTTTGAACTTCGTCAGCATTGAAATTAATTGTAAATAGATAAATAAGGCTTGAGCACACCATGCCTTTGTATATTTAATGAAACCAGAATAGACTGCTATTCTTTTTGATTCATTTAAGAAGATTTATTTATTCTAGATTTGAGCTTCTTTGTTCTTCTCTAGTCGACCTCGGTCATTGGTAATATTGAATTCTGTTTGGAGACTTCTACCATCACCTGGTACTCTCACTACATAGTTAATCTCAACATCAGATATTCTCTTTGCCATATTTTTCCTAGCATCTCTGAGCTTCCCTCATTCTAAAATAGTCATTTTTATGAGAAAATTCTCCCAATATATCACTCTTAAACATTTACAGCATGTAATAAATTAGATATTTTTCCTTAACTCCTAATACACCTTCAATCTTGCTGAAATGGAATTTAGATCCGAAGGGAGTTTCATAAGGTATCAGCTTGTAGTGGCAGTCAATCTCGCCTGTGTTTTCGATTCCAACGTCAAACTCATTATGAAGAAGGAAGTGACCCAATTTACATTTATAGTGAGTAATGTTGCAGAAGGCAGTACATGAATAATGGTAGGGACCTTGAGGTTTGAATAAACAAGCAAGAAAACTACAAATTAGTGATGTCATAAATTGGGACCACTGCCTCAAGTTTGTCAAGGCAAAGGATAAATATTTCTCTTTCTTGAGGAATAAATTAAAACACCAGCTGTTCAGATTAACTATCTTTAATTCAGGAACAAGTCCGAAATCCAGAGTATTTATAATTCTTTCCATATATGTGAGAAGATTTTTTTTAAAAGTTACTAGTCAAGTTTATTCTATATTGTTTTTATGCTAAACTTACTGAAAATATTAAAAATTAATATCTAAGAATATATACAGGTATATTTTTTAAAAACGAGTTGAATTATAATTTTTATGAATTTTTTTTTCTTAGAATTTAAGTTCTTTTAATTATACTCTATAAAAAAATGAGTAAGATGTTTCAGTATAGATAAGGTAAGTTAAAGTTTAAAAATATATCTTGCTCATGTTTCCTCATAGCAAATAAGAAAACATATAAAATATTGTAATTGAGTTTAAGACAAAGAAATTTGACATAATTGCGAGACTATGCTCATCTTAAAACTTTGACTGATCCTGAGTGAGTAATCTTGAGCCACAAACTCTTTGGTTGGAAGTGCAGCTAAGTGAAAATTATCCATTAGAAGTAGCTGGACCCCAGCAGCCGATCGTGTAGGGATAAAAACTTGTTGTTGCGTAGTAGTAACTTCCATTGATGGTTACTCCGTTGCAAACATCAACATCGCAAGGCTGCCAAAGTGAACCATCATTTTTATAAGGGCCCAATATTTGGTGTCCATCTTTTGCAATTCCAATAACTCTTAGTTGCTTATTGATTTGCGAGTCAATTTTAGAATAAGCAAAGGGAAGCGAAGCTGACTTGCAGTCGCTGTTTGAGTTGCACAAGGAAGGGGTAGTGAGAGAAGTCTTGAAAGCAGATTATAAAATACAAGGCGAGTAACTATGGTACTTGTAAAGGCCATAATCAGTTAAGCTTCCGAGGCATGAGTCTAAAAGACTATCAGCCTAATTTTGGTGAGAGGAACTTAAGGCATCGTATTAGGATGAGAGTGAGTAGCCTGAAAAAAGAGGCACTCCATTTGACATCACTCCGACAATGCTATCTTGGATTCCAGAAATTTGTGAGAATCTAAGAGTCTCCGCATTTTGAGATCTGTTATTTAAAAAATTTTAAATTAAATTTTAGAAGATCACTAAACACTAATCATTGCAAATTATAATAAGTGATATTTTAGTTTATTACATTTTTAAGCATAAATTTTTTAAAGTGTAAAAAACTAAGTTCGAAAATTTTTATTCATAGCAAACTGTATACTCCCTTGCTTTATTGAATCGAAATCCTATTATAGTTTTATAAATAGATGTCTGTGGATACAAGTAAATCAAAGTTCTATTTTACTTTTTTCAAATGTCCTTAAATGTACTAAAACAGGTTTATGTTTATATATAATATTGTATTTTACGATTATTTACTAAATGGCAATTAACTTTTTATAGTGCAGATTGCTTCCATTTTTCAACTAAAGGTGGGCTTTATGTAGCTGCTATGGAATTTAAGGTTCTCTTTTCAATTTAGAGATAAGAAAATATGGCATTTAAATAATAGGATTTTAATAAAGGACTCAAACAGCAATTATCAGAGTAAAGTATTACTTCTTTGAATATAAAATTTTGAAGTATAATATCGGAAGCCCACTGATTGCTACAGAGTAGATTGCTTGTTTATGAGCTCGAATATTTCTAAGAGATCAACTTTGTTGGGTTAACGTCAAATTTAACCTTGAAATCTATCTAATTGTCGTAAATCATTTAAGACGCTGTTTGAAAGAAGCAGTGGTCAGGGAAGGAGTTTGTTTAGACTCTCACGAAAACAGAATCACCTTCCTGAAGACAGGTGATCTTGAACTTTCTGTTCCACTCGCAGCCTCCTCCCTATTTATACAAGAGTCCTTAGCACTAAGTCATACCAGAGCAAGATACTGACTTTGAATTAAGGTTTTTGAACTCATTGATTTCCTTGACTCTTGAATCTGTGGTGTCCATTTGAGAAGCAAAAGATTTGCATGCAATGAGTTTGTCTGAAGTTGGTTTGTCAATGGGATGTCTGGCTTAGATTGATTAACGAGAGGTAATTTGTGGTGTCCATCTATCTTTTTTAGTAGTGAGAGGTCTTGCTTAAACTGTTGTTGTTGTCGGAGATGTAGTAGTGGGTGCTCTAGTCGTAGGTGGTCTTGTCGTATGAGATGTAGTTGATATAGCAGAAGTCAAACATAAATTTATTAAAACAATTAAAAAATTGTTTCAATCACTCTATATAAATGAGAAATAATATTTATTTATATGCTTTTATAGTTATTGGTGATTCTGTTTTATAATTTTTTGGC
The DNA here is from genome assembly GCA_027382625.1 of Tetmemena sp. SeJ-2015. NCBI lineage: Eukaryota > Ciliophora > Spirotrichea > Sporadotrichida > Oxytrichidae > Tetmemena > Tetmemena sp. SeJ-2015. The sequence goes on from JAJKFJ010021476.1 coordinate 77,859, forward strand.
TTTAAAAATAAGTTTTTTACTTAAATTTCTTGTTAAAGTAGATAGTTTTTTTTTTTAAAAAAAATAAATATAGAATGAAAGCGCGTATTTATTCCTAAATATCTTTAAAATATTTAGTGATCGGAAAAATAGACCATCATTGCAGCATTAAATCACTTGCGAAAATTTAAAACAACTAGAAGTTTACCTATAAGCAAAAGTAGACTCAAATTTAATCTCTGCCATTTTAATTCTCCTATTAACATTTTAGAGAGATGAGGAAAAATGGAAGATTTATATTTCTCAATTTAATTAAATTTTATACCAAATTATTTCATTTCTGCGTCAAATTTCTCACAACTTTAAATTTAATTTATTTACTCCAATATTTATTTTTACACCTTTATATTTGAGTTTAATATTTCTGAAGACGATGGGCTTTCATGGTGACGTGGCACAACTGATCAAGGGGTTACGCCTGTGAATTACTTTAAATCGATTAAGTATTATATGCCCGTTAGGGATGCTTAATTCCTAATAAATTAATAAATTAAATATTTCTGAAAGGAAAATAACTTTTAATAATATGATAAACTCTAGAATTATCTACTCTCTAAAATGTGTGTTTCAGAATAGATTTTACCAATTAATTCGAACGAAATATTTATACTTCAAAATTTCAAGCAATAGAAAATTACATTTACAGACAGTTTTCATAAAATATATGTAGAATTTTGGCAACAAAGTCTTTTACTGATTTAATTGATTTAAGAAATTATGGATCTAATTTAATTAAAATTTGTTATTGGTATTAAGAGATTATTTGCTAAATGGTGTATTTGAAATGGAGCAATAATACCCCTTCGATAGAAAGCCATTTTTATAGCCATTCAAATATTAATGTATAGGTATCTTTTATAATTATCCTCTTAGCACTCCTTGGAGATGAGATATGACGCGTACCAGATATTTAAATTTATATTGTTTTCTAATAAAATTTTCGTCAGTTTTAACTCTGACTTAGTGCCTCATACACAAGTTGCTAGGATAAATAGCACTTAAAATCTTATGATGAATAGTATAGTGTCCTAATTAATGAAATATGAGAGAGAGTAAAACTGGCCTTTTCATCGATTTTATTTATTTAATAGTATAAATTAATTTTCTATTTAATTCAAAGTGGTCGTGGGGGCAGCAGTGCTCGTGGAGGTGCTGGTGGTGGTGATTGTTGTAGTAGAAGAGGTGTCAGTGGGCTGAGACTCAACCTCTGGAGAAGGTAAACAAACCATATCCCCATTATTTGTAATCAAGATGCAGCCCTGGCCTTCTTCCTTGAAAGTACAATCTGAATTACAGTAGTTTCCAGAAGAACTTATGAGATTATTAAATTGGCAATCTAGAAAAATTAATATTTAAAACTTAAAACAGTCTCACATATTAAAATATATGAGAAACATTTTTACACTCTGAAATTTAATCTTATGTAAATTGGGTTCTAACTATAAAATATGAGAATTAGTTTATCTTCAGAAGATAAGAAATAATATCTAAGTCCCCCCTTATATGATAAGAAAGTTTAGAATAATATTGGGCGGGACAAAAGTGCACACCCCCAATTTTTTTATAGTAAATTTTTTTAAAAGATTTAAGACAAAAATCGACTAAAAATGCCAAAAATTAAGTAATTTTAGCTTTTAAATTTCTGTGAGGGTCAAAAATTTTTGATTTAAAATTTATGGAATGTCTTTTAATTCTGATCTTTATTTAACATTTGATTCCATCGCCTTTTGAAAATATTAGAGGTTTTTAAGGCACTAATTATGATCATGCTTGAGCTTTATAAATTTGTCTGTATTGTTTCCCCATTCTTTTTACTCGTATATTATTTTTAATATGTATATGACAAGTTAATTGCTTAGATAATTTTATCAACAATCGTGTATAATCTATGACGAGAACTTTCTGGCAAACTCTTTGACATATTTTAGAAAATTTTGAAGAATATTTACTATTTTCAAGTATAACCATTAAATTTAATATATAAAAAAATATCCCAATTTATCCAGCTATTATGGTACATAAGTACATATTATAGAACGGACAATCACCTTTGAGAAGCTGTATATTGATTCATGCAAAAAAGACACTCAGTCAAACTTAAATCATAAATATTACAATTTTTAAAAATTTAAACTTAATTTTAAGACATTTTTAGCTGAATGGGCTTATCTGTCCAATTTTTATTTGATTTTTATAAATTATGAGGAGGTGTGCACTTCCATCCCCCCCTTATTGCATCATCTTCACTTTCACACTAATAGTATTCCTCTGGTTTCATATCGCATTCAAGTATGATTGCAACTATAGACCAAATGTCCCACTGCACTGAACCGTTGAGCCAAGTCTGTCTCTATGGGAAGTAGCCTGCAGTTCCTTGCACCTATGCTTCCTCAATGTTTTCTCTTCTTACAACTCTGTTAAAGTATTAAGATAATGCTATTGATTTTTCAAAATTATTTATTTAATCAAAAAGTAACTGTCATATATTTGAATAGCGAACCAGAAAGTTAATTTTATTAAATAACTTATAAAAATACAAGTACATAATTTAAAAATGCACGTCTTCTTACTCTTAAGTATTTATTGCGTTATTTAAGCTGCGTTTATTATACTTTGCATTTGTATTTAAAGTAGCAAAATGTGCGCTTTATATTTTGCTTTTATTTATTTCGCTCCGAAATTGTTGTCTATTATTCTAACATAATCTTAGGCATCTTCATATGCAGCTCTAATGTGTGCTCCTATTCATTCGCTACTGTGAACACTCATGCTAAAAAACTATGTCCAGCAAAGTGTACTCTCAGTGCAAATCTCAAAGCGAGGATACAAAACTTGCTTTCAAAATTTAATCACTGCTTAGTTGTTTACATTTTTGTAACCATATTTGCCAATCTTCTGAGTTTGTGGATTCGATTATTATCTTCAATTAGTATCGTTTCTTATTTATGAAACTGCCATCCGACTTGCTTGTTTCACATAATCATCATCATATTAATTCACGCTCCCATCTTCATTTACTTTTATCTCTTTTAACCAGCCTCATTCAATATCCTTCATTTGACTGGAAATGGAGCTTTAACATACTCTCTCTCTTATGTTTCTTTTTCTTCAAAGCCTGGCTCCTACCCTAAACCGAATATTGCTACCTATGTTAACTTTACTCGTGCTGTATTCGAGTACTTATTGCGGATATCTTTAGACCATTCACAGTAGTAAGGCACATGCTATCTCAAATTTTTCTTTCTCTATCCATGATGAATTTGCTCTTAAAGAGTTTTATGGCCTCGCCAATGCTAGTTTATTTTCGTATTTATCCATTAGGTTTTGGAACTATTCTGCTCAACTTTACTTTATCTGTCTTTTACCTAATTCTTGTCGATCATTAATCACTGCGAATATCACTTTGCTTCACCCCCTGCTATAGAATTTGAAATCGGCAGTTTGTCATGAAACCATTTTATTATTTGATATGATTAATTTATTAATAATATTAAATAGAAGTTACTCCTAATAAACTAGAAGAATAAAACAGTCAATTAAATTCGCTGTCTCCTCTAGCCTTTCAAATGAGAATTTCAAACGTATGAATGTTACTTTTTGATTAAATAAATAATTTTGAAAAATCAATAGCATTATCTTAATATATGACAGTTGCTCTGACTGGTTCAAAGTTTATCATGATGTTCTCTGGCTTGAGATCTCTGTGCACGAATCCCAACTCATGCAACTCCATCACTCCTCTAACGAGGTCAGTGAGAATAGCAGTAAGCTAGTACTATGTAGAGTGCAACTATAATAAGGCTTTAATTAAAATCAAATTTTAGCATCTTTAACAAAATCTCTATTAAAATTTTTAATATCTGCATTTCTTTATCAATCAATAGAAATATTAACTAATCTATATAATTTTATTCCTAGAAACTTGAATAGCTTAAAATCTTACCTCCCATGATTACCGCACAACCTTTTGAGCAATAAGATTTCTAAGTGAGTTAAACTGAAAGACATGTATATCCTGCGTAGACACGGCAGTGTGGTGAGCAACCACCCTAATCTGTATCACACATCTCAGTCCCCTTAACGAACACATTGTCTAATAAAAGTTTGTAAAAATAACTTCCAAATAAATTCATACCTGGTTCATCATTTTCGCAACCTGGCGCCTTCACTTATAGATTGAGATCGAATGACATTTGGTAGATTGTAAAAATCAGATTCTTCTAATTCTTTGACAAAACTTGAGAAGGAAAAAATAGAGGGAGTCAAGGTGGAAGTGAATGTCAACTCCATGTTTGTTTTAAGAATGATTTTGAGAATTAGAGATCTTAATTATTCTAAGTGGCGGCGACTGCAAACTTTAATTTAAAGGTAATCAATTGCTATTTAAGACAATGAGATGGCTGGCGATTAATTTCAGATTGATGAGGTGGTTGGTGATTCTAATTAAATAGGCGGACTATTATACAACGACTCCGCCAAAATATTAGAGAAAGTCTAATCATTCATTTCATTCATACCATTTACTTAATTGCATTCGTTCTCAATCTATTAGTGCAATAAATTGAGAGTTAAAGTTGCGAGTGCCTTTAGAAAATAACTTTTGGCTTAAATGACAAGACTTGCTGCAGGTGATGAACTTCTCATGTGGAATAAGATCAGGATATTTTAAAATTATAAAGGACTTTAATCTTGAACTTATATAGATAATTATTACCTTAATTTTGATGAGTAGTTTAAATTTACTGGTTAAATATATTGAGAGAGAGTTTAGTAATTATGTTTAATTAGAATAATTGAAGTAAGGGCAGTAATATCTATTCCACTTAATTAAAGCTAAAATTTAATCTCAGAACTATTTTAAAAATAATAAAAAGTGAAGTTCGGAGTCCTAAAAAATTATAAAGATAACTTTCTAAAAACTAATCAAGGTCTTGGTTGTTTATTCGTAAAGAAGCTTATATGAATACAGAATAGAGTTTAAAATTCAAAGTGGAATTTTTATTTCATAGTTACAGAGTTTAAATCTCATCCGTAGGGGAAAATTATTTAAAGAATTATTGCCAAAATTTTAAAAAAATATTTAAAATTTTAAATTTAAAACTATTAAAGATTATTTTAAGTCAAATACGAATTGTTTATCAAGAAAGAGAAATATAATACAAATTTACAGAAGAAAATTGCATCTTTCTAAATAAAAGTAGAAATACAAACGAAAGGGTGATTTTGAATTGAGAAAAGTGTATGCAGCATATAGATAGAAGTCAGTTTAGGTTTTCATTATATATAACTTGCTTGATGAAAATTGCTTAAACCTATGGGCAGCCATTATCTAGCATGCAATCTTATTGGGTAAATCATTAATGATTATATCTTTGTTGTATTCTTTTTTTTTATTGGAATATTTTTCGCAAATGGTGAGCAAAATTTTGCATTGAGTGTTATCTAAGCTAATGTAGAACTTCAGAGAGCGGTGTTATGTTTCATTTGGTTATCCATTTATTGATTATTTAGAATTATCTCCTTGGTCAATTAAATTCCACTGTTATTAATTTTTAGATAATTTGTATTCTATTTCTCTTTCTTAATCAACTATTCGTTTTGACTTATATTATGGGAAGAATTAATTCAGGAAATCTATAATATTTTTCTTTGAAATTCACCTTTATTTAAGATAAATTTAAGGGTTTGAATAATAATCAAAAAATAAAAAAAAAACTCTCTAAAAATATCACTAATATTTTACGATATTATTATTCCTCCAATCAGAGCTTTTATTGAGAAGAAATACCCTATATGAATAGAAGAATAGATAAATATCATCCATTAAGATAAATTAATTTTTATTGTTCAAGTTCAAATCACGAAGAACGCAGGATTAGATGAGCAGTTATAAGAAACAGAAATATGGGAAGACACTTTTCATAATTTCAATCAAAGACCCCACAAAAATAAGGAAGTGAGAAGATGCTATACTTATAATCATGTGAGTCAATTATGAATTACTAATAAAATAACTGCACATTTTAATCTAAGGTATGGATTTAGTCACTATTTTCACCAGTAATAGCCAGTTTTAACATCAACTCTATCCTAATCAGTTTGGAATGTTTCCTCATCTCAAGATAGTGTAGATTTTACGAGTAAACATAAATATAACTACAAGTGTGTTGCTTGCAGGGATCAGGGAAGACTAAGAAGCGTATGTACTTTATCCTTGCACAATCAAGTGAGAGTAATAGGCTGAGGTCCTTAAGAAACTCAGGAGAAGATATTTCCTTTATTTTTCAACTTCGGCGGACATATCACAGTGAGATTTTCAAGATATAATAAAGAAAAAGTAAGAATTATGTTTTAGTTTGAGTTTTTGTTGAAATAATTAATACTAATTTATAAGATAGCAAACAGAAGCTCAACTACCGCTTTTTTAATATTAAAAAGAGATTTATTCCCAATATACATATTTACAACAGATGCAAAAACAATAAGCAATTATTAATTTTAGAAAATAAATGAAATGAAGAAATTGATTAAGTGACAAAAAAATCAAGAGAAGATGAGTTTCTTTATTAAAGAAAAGTATCAAAATATTGAAGAAAATTTTAAAAATTTAAAATAAGTTTAATTAGTATATAAAAGCAGTTTGCAATATTACAAAGTGTAAATTTCAAGATCCTTTTTTATCGCTAATATCTTAGTTTTATAGTATTTTCTTTTTTTTCTTCTTCTGTATTTAAATAATTTTCTCCTCATATAAATTTCTTGCTTTTTTATAATTAATTTTATGCATTTAGACCCTTTTAAATTGCTTTTTTAAAAAAAATTTTTTTAAAATTTTTTTTTAATATAAGAAACCAAAAAAGACATTAATTTAATTATAGTTTTTTAGCTTTTTTTAAATTTACTTTTTTTTATTAGAGGTATTTCTCTAAAATTTGGCGATTTAACTACGTTGCCAGATTAAATTACACGTTCTTCTTTATTTACAATTAATTTAGAACTATCAGACAGTCTAAAATATTTGGGAAAAAAAAAAAAACTTATATTTTTTCTAAATTTAAAAAAAATTTTTAAAAAATTTGGAATTTTTTTTTTTTTTTAATAATTTAAATGGGTATTTTATAAAAATATTTAGAACCCCTTTTAAATGAAATTTTTTTGAAATAAAAATTTAAAATTCATTTTAAATTTTGGGGAAAATTAATTCTTCAAAAATATTGCTTACCTACCGCGGCTGAATTTCCCTAGATCAGTAATATATTATACCTCTAGGTCCTGATCACAAATAATATTAAGCTCTGACTCTTAATATACATAATATTGCACGTTTAGAAAAGTTTGATCGCAGTTATGGAAAATAAATAAGAGCGATTTCGAGCTTATGCCCAATATTATATAATTATTACCAATGCTTAAAACCCCCAAAAACCCGTGATTTTATATTAGTTTAGTGATTATTAGAGTCTTGACTTATATCTATTAGGTCTTAGCATATATGGTCAAGCCTACATCATCATCCTAAGGATGCATCACCGTAGCCCAAGCGTATAGTCTGCTCCCACTTCCTCATGCTACTCCACATCTGTCTGTTCCGTCTCATATCGCGCTCATGATCTCCCGACTCTTTTCACCAGTGCTGCCTATAAGCTCAACTCAGATGCATCTTACTTGTTATGGATCTGCTGACTCTAGAGCTGCTTCTTCACATAT
>JAJKFJ010021477.1:0-14523 GCA_027382625.1 Tetmemena sp. SeJ-2015
GCAAACTTCACAGGTTAGAATATAACTATATCAGACTTGCAATAGAACTTAAGAAGGCTATTTATTAAGCCATGATGTATTATTTTTGTAGATTAAATTTTATTCTGTATTTTTCTTCATGATTCTTCAATGAAATTCCGATTTTTTACCAAAAATGCAAATTTAGGTATCAACCTCTAGTTTCAGATAGGGCTAATTATTACCAATAATTTTAGAGAAAGAAATTAAGGAAAAGCATTCTTATTCATCCTTTAACACTAAAATTAAATACAAGGTTGATACAATTCTTTTAAGATCACATATGGAATCAACATAATGGCCTCAAAGAGAGAGACAAATGAAAAGATAATATGATGAATTTGAATGGAAAATGGGGTCGTAGATATTTAATAAAAGTTTTTTTATGAAAAATAAACAGTGGTTCTAATAATCAACTTTTATTGGATTCGAATCTAAGTTTGAATATATTCTCGAATCCCAATATTTATCTAATTTATTTAAACTCTTAATATATGCTATAACTTTACTGATGTGGATAACTCCAGCTGGCGGACAACTGGCGTTTTAGAGGCGGATATGGTAAACTTAAGGCTGAAATAAGGCAAGCAAGTGGGAGGCATTGCTGATATCACGAAGAGGCAAGAGTTGGTAAGGAATGCAGCACTATAGAGGTCAAGCCGATTGCTGATAGAGCTTTCCTCCTATGAGCATTTCCTGATTTCTAGTACCGGAGGAGGAGAGGAAGCTCTCTTAGACCTATCTGCAATGCATTCAGTCATTGCACCCGAGGCTCCCTAAATACCCGGCAGCTCGCGCTCTCAGTCAGGGATGGTTTGAACCGCAGAGATTCTTGGCCATTGCCCTACAGCGAGTGTCAACGCTCTAGTCCTCTTGCGGCTATCGATTGTGATCCAAACACTGGCAGCAGTAAAAAGGCTAGATCATAGCGGGTCGGCAACAAAGGATATGCTGCTCCAAAAGTAGTAATTCCTAATTATTAAATTAGAAAGCTATAGAATAAGTGGCCACGAATATTGCAACTCGTGGAGGAACTACAAGTCACTAAAGATTACTACTTTCTAGTTTAATTATTTATGTTAACAAATTATGTTAAAGAATGAAAGAAATGCAGGCTGTTACCATTAGCAAACTGGGTTGGATACTTTGCAAGAACGAATTCAGTTAGAGAACACTAGCATGGGTGTCTAATGACTGCTAATCAGAACGAAAGAAACTAATATGGCCATCACGCTCTACAGCTTGGAAAAATAGAGAGCGTACAGTGGATACGGCTTTGATCCTCATGATTCCACTGTTTCATAGTTTGAACGGTTGCGGGGAGGGCCGGCACAGTTATAACGTTATAAAAAATTTGCCAGAGTCACAGGAGTTTGTTTAGTAAATAGGGTGGATCCTCAAGCAATCTTAGTTAAATATAGCTGAGAATTTAATTGAAAATTTAATTAATTATTAAGTTTAAATAAAATGGAACATATCAGTGACAGTTGAAGTATCTTATTTCTAATTAATTATTACACTATTCGATTCAGCATAGAATTATAAGAATTTTCTATCCTTACAACTTTTGTGTGGGAACGCTCAGTACAGAGTTATAAGCGACACAAGTTTGTGAAGTCCGGAAATTTGAATATGATCGACTCGAGCTCACCTTATCTCTCTCCTGATAGGTGCTGTGAAGATGACTAAAGAAGAAACTCTAATTAATTTTTGATATTCTATCGAACAAGCTGCAGATCTGGAGGTGAATCTGCGATTTCAACTGTCACCATTTTGCAACTCCCTCTTTATTATTTTAAATTAATCATCGATTTTAATTAAATTCTATACTATAATTGAGAGTAGGCTCGTGAAGTCAAAATTAAGCCCTATAAGCACAATAATATACAACCTATAAAAATAGCTTTTCATCTAACTTCAATAAATCAAGGAGTGAATAAGCTAGTACTCTAAAATTGGTTGGCATATTTTTTAACCTCACTCATTATAATTAAATAGTCAATGATCTTGCAAATTATATGTAAAGCCACATAAGTAAAAAGATAACAATTATAATGGGTTTAATAATTTCAGATATCTTGGGCAGATTATTTCAATGATATCCAAATCATCTCTTATATCAAATCAAAATTTTTTTTCAGGATTAAAATTAAGGCATTTGAAAACATAAATTCAAAGAGAGAACTTAAATAATTTTAGAATTTAATAAAAATTACTGAGTGGAGTGTAATAAATAATGATTTCTTTTTATTAATATAAATTTTAACAGCCCTCTATTATTTATTCGTATTTGGGCCTTTATGAAAAGCTTCATCAATTAGCAAAGAATCTAACAACTATATTCAGAAAGAGTCAAGACTAAACTTCAAAAAAAGAAATCAAAGATGGCATTCAACATACAACTCACAATATTGACTTCAAGAGAATCTGCATCTGGCATTTTCAAACGTTAAAAAAAATAATAATTTTTTTTTATTATCACCCAATTAATATAAAACACTGGCTATTGAATATTTTTTGCTTGATCTGCGCTTTCATAAACTCGATTACTAATTAACTTTTTAAAAAAATAGATTTAAGATTTAAAATTTAGCGTTATTATTTTAGCCCAAAGTATCTGCATTCAGAAGATAAAGGACGAAACATGCATCAGCTTTTTTGTTCATTGCAGCTACTTTTTTAATACATAAATTTCTATAAAAGATGAAAACCAATATCAAAGACAGTGAACTGAGATATAAATTAGATTGGTGAGGGAATAAGTCACCTGACTTCAATGTCTTTGCTCTTATTGCTTATCTCTCAGAAGATAATCTAGTTTTGTAATCATTGGGAGATTAAGTGATTATGAACATTGAAGCCATTCAAGAATCTATAAATAAATCACAAGTTTAGTTATTTACTTTAAGTTTACTATTACTGATCTTATATTTTTAGATTCAATATCAATTTTCAGTTGCTTCTTTATAGTCTGCTTTTGAAATTAGGTCATATTTTACCAATTTATAAAGATATTTTATATGACTAAGATTTGCTTAAATCATTTAATTAACAAAAATAGGTTTCACAAAGTATTTCTTTAAAATTAATTAAATTTAGAAACCAATTTGGAGATCACTGCAAATTATTTTATAACAATGCTTTAAAAATAAATCTGAAAGTGTGGACTTAAAAAAATCATATCGTTGTCTATCAGCTTAATTAAATCAGGAAATCACCCATTTATACTAACTAGTTAATGAATAATATGAAAATATGGCTAATTTTATAATATTTATTTTTAATTTTATTTTAATGAATACGAAAAGCAGAAAAACTTTTTAAATGCATGAAAAAAGGTTTAAAATGTAAATGTAAGCATTATATATATATATTAGGATTCAATATTATTCTTTCTCATATCCTAACGTTAAGGTTAAATATGATGGCTATTGGAAAGAAAATTAATTTCATGGTTTTGGAAAATATATTGATAATTATGGCACCACATTTGAAGGAGAATGGTATGAGGATAAAATAAAATTCCCCCAAAGGAAATTGCGTCATAAGAACTGGGGAAAAAAATATAAATAAAAAGTGGTAAAAACCGGAAAATTTATCATGGGTTTTGGGAAAATTAATTTATGAAAAAATGGTGAAAAAGTATGAGGGAAAAAGGAAATGGAATAAGGGAAAAAGATTTGGAAGGAGAAAAATAAGTTTGAAAAGAAATTAAAAATTTTAAGGGAAGAAAATAATAAATTTAAAAATATCCTTAAAACTGCATAAATAAAGTCTATAGAAAAAAATATGTAAAAATGAAAAAAAAATTTTTTAATGACAAAAAAAATAGCCCCTCAAGGACCCGGGAAAAAAAAGCTAGCAAAAACCTCAAAATGCAATCTTATTTAGATACTGCAAAATGAATAGTCAACTCTTGGGAAAAATATTCTAATTGATTGTTGTTTAAACTTAAAGAGAAAAATTAACCTAGGCATCTTGGTAGATAAAGGAAAGTCAATGAAATTGGTGATAAATTCTAAAAATATTCTCAGAATATTGCCAATGGTTTAAATTTTATATCCCAAAGATCCTAAAAACCCAAACCCCAGCTGCAAAAAACTCTGCCCTCTCCCCCCCTCTTAAATTTTCATAGAAATTTAAACAAAGATCAGGACTCTAAATGGGCCACACCATTCTAAGAAATAGGATAATTATTTAATTTAGTTCGAAAGGAATAGCAATAGGAGGTAGTGTTCTGAAAGTATGTTTTCTCTAATCTTCATTACTCTCTCACCTATCTTTTTCAATATTTTAATTTTCACTAACTAATTACCTAAATATATATTACTTTAGGAGGACTGGCAAATACATTTAAGATGGCAGTAATATCACCTTATTCCTCGCCGTGCTAAAATTTTGTAAGGCAACGGATACTAGATTTTATTTTCTTCTTTAATAAAATGTGGAAATTATTTAAGTCAAAAGTTTCTTATTCTATCATTTTCCAATAAATACTGATAATAATTGGATTTTAAAATTAATGAAGATTAAAGTGAATTTTCAATTAAACATATGTTATTTACATTTCATAATTTGCTTATAAAATATATAGTACTAATTTATAATGAATATGATTAGTTGATCTAGAGGTAATATTGTAACCCCGGCATTAAAAAAGCAAACAGCCACTTTCTTTACAGGTTTAGACTTGGAAATTGGTGGTGGAGTGTTTTCAGTTGGAAAGTTTAGGTATTAGTCTGTCCTGTAATTGCAAGTCCAGATTGGAAATATAGAATATCTCAAAGACTAAGTCAACTTTAGTGACTTCAAAAGAGAGTTTGATTTTCGATGGAAGATTAGTGATTAATAGAGACTCTCTTCATGGAACTGAGTAGGCAGTTATATATCCATTTATATTAAAAGCCATTTCTAGAATAAATCATGAAAAATACGTTTAATATTTAAATTCGGTGTTGGCAATAGATGGTTTAAATAAATGGAGAAGTAAATATGATTGCAAAACTTTATTATCGTAAGGTTAGTTATAGTTTGGACAAAGTTTTACTATCAAGCCTTTTTTTAATTTTCTGACCAATAATTTTAATAACATAGCAATAAATTAGTAAAGTAAACATTATATGTGAAACAAATTTGATAAGGATGATTAAGAGCATCATGAGAAAATTGAGCTAGCGGAAGAATAGTTTAAAAAGTGAAAAAAAAATTAAAAATAGAGATACTCCAAATAATTTAAAATTTAATTAAAAAAATTGGTCTCAAAATTACACAATCATAGATCAAGACAGTTATTAATCTAGAGAAAATTTTAATAAATATCCAAAAAACTTAGACCTCTCTTTTTAAATTTAAATTATCTTTTCATAGCGTCCCTTTAACAATACAAAAATACAAAACCTATCGGAAGCTGATATGAAATTTTCAAACTTAGTTAATACAAACTGTACTACATTTTAACAAAGATATATTTAATTATATCTAAGGGCATTATCAAAGATACTGATTTTAATGATTTATTAAAGCTATCTTAATTCAAGAAGTTAGATTTTCATTTGTTTGTAAAATCAATTTAACAGCACTCCTCAGCAATTAGATATGAAGCGCACGATTTTAATTTCAGACATCAGGTTCTACTTAATTTGTGTGACTCATAACTTTGTAATGAACTCTCCTGCACAAAAGTTGCAAGGATAAAAAAGTTCTTTGAATTTGGTAAAGAATAGAATGGTATAATAATTATTATTTAAATTGGACACACTTCAATTACCACTCATTAATTCCATTTTAATCTATGTATAAATTAATTTCATTTTCCATTAAATTATCAGCAATATACTTTAACAATTATACTTTAAAATTGTTAAAAGTCTCCTAATTATAAATTTGTAATATATAAAAGAAAATTATTAGAAAAATAAAAGGAATTAAAGTTAGAAAATCGGGTGGTGAAGCTCGAAAATTGGAGGGAATGCGTACCGAGGTTCCAGGGGGAGCCGGGATTCTAGGCATGATACTAGGGTTCCAGAGGGGGCGGGGTTCCTTCTGCCCAATAAATTATGTGTAAAATCTCTCTCGTATTATGAATTTAAAATCAGACAAAAAATTACCCCCAAATTGATTTATGCTAAACTGATGCCAATCATTCTAACCAATCTTGATTTTAGAAATATTTAATACTTTAAACAACAATGCTTCTTTATTTTATAAGAGATTGATTTATTTTTCAATAATTTAAAAGAATTTAAGTAAATCTACAAACTGAGATATATCCTTGGAATTGCTAGGTAATCGTGAAGTACCAATTCATTTAAAATGGAACATACGGTAAAGCGATAATATTACCTCTGATAAACTTTTTCGGCTCTTGACTCTTTGAAGACAATAATAAAAATATATTATTTTTTGCTGTTGGTTAGCCTCTTTAAATGGGAAAAATACACTAGTCCTCCTATAAGATCATATGGACAATCAAAAATTTAGGGATTCTATAGATAATAAGATACAAAATAGTGTCAGTCGCGAGGTGAAATTAATCTCTACCAAATTAAACAAAAGGATTCCAGCAAAAAAACCTTTTCATCTCCCCTTGATGTTCTTTTGCAATTTTATTACCACTACAATTATTCCTAAATGCACAGAAAGGGGTAATCAATAAACTTGATCTTAGAGATCCATTCTATGGATTAATTTTAATTTTACATGGCTTCAGGGATCGCCATTACCCATTACACTTCAATTTAAGCTCTACAGATTTTTACATTCACAAGCAAACTCTTATCCTGCTACATCTCAAGTATTTAGGCTGCTACCATTGGCAATTGAACACCTTACAAGAGATTCAGTTCTAAAACACAGTAAGAGTCACCAAATGACAGAAAATAGGGACGAAGAAAAAAATTAAAGTCAACCCTCTGCAGCTTGGATCAACTATACCGACAGTTGGGATGCTTCAAGACGTTCCTGATTCCACTGCTTCAGATTCGGGACATCTATGACGAGGATCAGCACAATTCTAGCGCTTATAAACTTAAACTCTTTTGACAATTTAATATTAATCTTATATAGCTGCCTTATTTACTCATAAATGAATGGCTTTCGAATAAACTTCATTTTCATTTAATCTTCATACTCATATAAATTTAAACAATATTTTCTTTCTCGAAATTGACTCATACAAATTTGTAAAACTTTATTTATTAGATCGCTTTAAAATTTATTTAATGGAGTAATGAATTATCGTAATGGAACCAAGTATGAAGGAAATTGGAGGGATGATAAAAGAAATGGAGAAGGAACATTTTATAAAGTCAACGGGAAAGCAAAACAGAGATAATGGGAAGATGATAGAAAAATAAACAAAAGTAAAGCTTGTTGCTTCATATTTTGAATTGATTTGTAGTTTTTTTTTCTCAAATCATTTTAAGTCTACTAAAATTTCCTTATAAAAGCAAAATATCATTTTTCTATAATAATAACCTAAAATTTGACCTAACTCTGATGAAATTATTTAAATTACATTATAAAGAAAAAAATGTAAGATTTATTGACCTAATTAAAGAAACAATAAGAGAAGCATATTATTGAAATTACAACAATAATACTGCAACTTTATTGCATCATGATCATATCAATGTTGATAAAATGATTCGAGGGTAAGTTTCCTTGGTTTTGCTAGTTTCTTCGCAGGTAGACTGATCAAGGGCAATCTCTATGTTCAGAGTTTTATGGAAAAAAACTAAGCTAACCTCGAATGCTTTTACTAAAATTACTACACTTCAAGTATCGAAGATTTAGGGAGGAATAATTTGAATTATTCTAACATTCGCAATCTTACGCTTAATTTTTTCTAAAACCACGCCTTAGTAAAGTACGATTTTTACAGATTACATTTCAAAAAGTTAAACTGATCTCAAGTGTATATTTTCAAACTTTTTAAGCATTATTAAGTTTAATGTTTATTGATTATAGGGTGAATATGAATTCATGATCGTGGAATGCTTTAATTTAAGAAAATAAAAGCTTGTTTTTAAATTTTATAGTTTTAAAAAAAGTTTCTCTTTAAAAATTAAAAATGTTTAATTAAAAATACATCAACTACTACAAGCTAAACCTCTAAAATTTGAAAGTGTCATCCGAGGAGGGAAGCAGCCAAGAGAAGGAAAGCATCCCTCCCAATGAGACTCATCTTCGCTGGAAAGCTTAAAGAGCTTAAAAATTATGCTTCCATTTGCGTACTTTTAAACACAATTAAGAACATTACCATGACCATTCACAAGTATAACTCTTTCCCCATTTCCCAGCTTTCCCAGAAGGGTTTTCCCACCCCCTTTTCCCAGACAACTGCTCAAAGCACAGATATTAAACTAAAAGTGAGTTAGGTGTTCTTCATGATCTTAACACTGATTTGAAAGGAGCTGACTCCCTCATTAAATTTAAATCCATAATGTTTTATCTCTAATTTAATATATATAGCATTTTGCTAAAGGACTATATCATCATTAGGCTTTCCTTACCCTCGATCAACTAATCGTATTCACCCTACAATTTGTGGGAATAAGAGTTTAATTCTTTATCATTATGATGCTTGATATTAATCATGCAAATTAATATACTAATCTGAATTGCAAATTAATTTATCAACTAAAGCAATATTTTTAATAAAATATAATGCAAATATATGTAATTCATTTAATCTAAATTTTCAAGCAGTTATTTAAATACAGGCAAGAAATATTGTAATCCAAATTTCATTTATTTGGTTATTAACTATTTCCTATCACCTGTATAATTCATCATTAAATTGAAAAATAAAAAAATATAATCCAAAACTTTTGGAATAATTATTAGAATATAAAAAGAAGTAAAAACAATTAAGTCCATTTAATTTTTATAAATTTGTTTAATTTAAATTTATTTCATAATGTAATAATAAATTTTTATTCTTCATCCTTTCAATAAAGTTGGAAATTCAATTTAAAATATACTTCAATTATAAAATTAATTAATAGAGCCAAAATGAGCACAGTTAAAGTATTGCCATTAAATTTAAATTTATAACAAATGGATAATGCATTAATTTTTATCAAGTTTCTCAAGCTTAGAATTAAGTTCAAGCCTGTTTATAAATTTGACTTTTTGAAGTTAAAATATCTTGAAGCCTTCATCCTATGATAATGGAAGAAGAGGAGACTACTTTTAAAAAAAAATAAGCATGAGAACTCCATATTGATTGATTAAATTTAATGGAACAAAAAAAATTCTTTTTTATTTTTTTAATTCAATTCTGAATTTAAATTAATTTACAATTATATTAAGTTTAAATATTCAATTTTTATATTTATAAAGATATCACATTTTTCATTCTCAAGAAAGTATGAAAGATTTTCTTTTTTCTTCATGAAATTTTAATTATTTTAAGAAGCAAAATTATAAAAGAAAGCATGATTAAAATGGAACCAGAATTGAGTTGTTCAATATAAAAAAAATGAAAAGAGAGAGAATAATTATAATTAATTATTTAAAGGCTATACAACATATTATGACAAAAAAAAGATTTAACATATTAATAAATAAAATCTTAGACTTCCAAATATATTTATACAAAAAACTCAGGCCTCTCTACTCTTGAAGAGAATTCAATGGAAAATATAAGCAAACTTTAAATTAATTTAAAATTAAAATAGTCATTTGAATTTGAATTTTGCCAAATTTAAATGATAATTACATGATTTGATAAACAACCCCAAACTTTAAAATTTTTTCCCAGGTTTTTGTGGGAGCTCTAAATTTAGAGTTAAAAGCCAATTTTAAGGAGCAAAATTAAAAAAAAAGAAAGCATTTATCAATTCCTTTGAGGGAAATTGAGAAGATTGTAAAAAATAAAATTTTAATTTGATGATCTATCAATTATCTGCATTTTATAGATTTTATACAATTTTCTGCTGAGTCAGAGTCGACCCTTTTTTTTTAAAAAATTAATTTTAATTCAATCAATGAATTTATCTAAGTTTTTAATTAATTGCATTTCTTGCAGAAAGAAGTTTTGCAGTTTGAGCATTTTTATAAAAATAATTTTAATCCTACATTCTTGAGGATCTAGCAAAACACCAGCACATTTTTAAAGTTTTTATTTTTTTTTAAGTAATTAAATTTTATTTTTTATTTTAGAAAATAAATTTTCCCCCGGCTTGTCACCCTCTTTTTTTTATTTTTTTTTGGATCCGAAATAAAAGGGAGGAAAATTTAAATTTAAAAATTTTAAATTAATTCTTTTTAAAAATTTTTTTAATTCCAAAAAATTTTTATTTTTTTTTTTATAAAAAATTCTATTTTAAAAAAATTTTTATTTTTTTAAAAATCCCCCTAAATTCATGCATATTTTTAAATGTTATTTGATTAACTTACTAAGTTTAGGCGGAGAACATCTGTCTAAAATTATATAATTTAATTTATACTTGTCCGAAGCGATGTGAAGGTGCACAAATTAAATATTTTATTTTATTTTAATTAAATTACTCAGCTAAACCCAATCCTTCTCCAAGGTAGGCATTTTAATATAGTTTAAAATTTATTCCATATTTAATTATAAATCCCACTTAAGTAGTTTGAAGATACTTCTTTAGCATTCTCTCTTTAAATAATTATAAATACACTACAAAACATATAAAATTAAGAATTTCACTATTTGCAATTTGTCACTGTATCATCCCCTCTACAATTATAATCCTTCAAATTATATTTATAAAGAAAGATGATTTTGGAAGTCAAATTTTTATTGGTGAAAAGAGTTTAAATATTATTATTTTAATTCACTCTCAATTATGTTACACTATATAAAATATATTTTATTATTTAAAATAGTCGAATTCAATATTTTAAAAAGATGTTAATAAATCTGTAGTTTTAATAAACTTACTTTATTTCAATGTTCCCTTTTTTTAAAATTAAAAAAAAGGGAAAAAGGTTTAAAATATTTTTAAAATTAAGGATTTTTAAAATTAAAAAATAAAAGAAAAAATTAAATCTTAATTAAAATCTTTTTTTAATAAGGAATTTTGAATTCTTTTTTAAATTTGAAAAAAAAATTTTTTTCTTTTTTTCAAAATTCAAACTAGGAAAGTTTAAGCAATTAAAATGCTAAAGTTAAATAGAGGCTATATTCTTTCTGTAAACAAATTTATTACAAAATGTCCTTCAGCCATGGAGAGAAAGGATTTAATATCCTAATTTTATAACTTCAAATACTTTGGGGCTTATTCTTTTAAATTATTTCCTCTAAAATGTTTTTATTATAAATATTTTTGGGAGACGGAAGTGCACATCTCTAAGTATAGTATAAACCCATTAATAAATTGCTAATAAGCATAAAATTAGGCATTAAACAGTACTGAATAATACTTTTGTTATTGTTTTTCTTTCGATATTAACTGAATTTCAGTTACATTTCTCTATATCCAATTTCTAAATGAGAATGCACGCTCTATATTATGTACCTTTTTACTTATTTAGCTAGATGAATTGAGATATTGTTTTAATTATGAAATTTAATAGTCTTTTATAAAAAGCTATGAAATATATTTTTAAGATTTTCTAAATATGTTGTAGATTTTATAAGAGAGTTCGCACAAGAAATTAGATCGACTATTGTGCATAAAATTAGATAGGGACTCTATATGTCAGGCACTTCTTGAAAACAATATTTGAGATATAGTAAACACTTAAGCCACATTTTTAAAACTCAAAGGGGGTCATAATTAATGAGTAAAAATGTTTTAATATCTTTAAAAAAAAGATAGATTCATATGTAAATAGAGCTCAGAATTAATTTAAATGACATTTTGAAAAATTTGAAATCATAAATTTTAACCCTCGTACGAATTTATAATGAAAAATTTGATTTTTTTGAAATTCCTAGACGATTTTAGCTTAAATCTATGATTTTTATTTAATTTTAATAATTAAAAATAGGAGGGGAGCACTTTCATTTCCCTCCAATTTCTTTTTTTTAAAACAAGGTTTTTTTAATATTTATAAATTAATATCAAACAATTTAACAATTCTTTTAAAGCAAATTCCCCGAAACTGAGTTTACCTGTCCAAAAGATAAAAAGCAATGTGGTTTGAAAGTTATATTTAAAATTGAAAAGATTTAACATTAACAAAATAAAAGATTTTAAGATTTTAAATAATCAGCAGACTAACTTCTTTATCAGTAAAAAGATTTTCCTTTTATTTAAGCCTATATATTCTCAAGATAAAAATTGCAATGCCTCTGAAGTTTATCATGGTATAACTAGTTTTAATTTTAGGAAAAATGAATGCAATGAATTAAGATCATAAAATATTTAATCAAATAATTTCTTTTATTATTTAATTTTTTGAAAGTTAAATACGAATACTTGATCTCACATTTCAATAAATGCATAAGTGCTACTCCCAGATTACCTGAAGAATTAAATTATAGTTTTATATTTTAAAGATGCTTAGGCTAAAATTCAAGCACTTCAAGAAGAAGGAATTAAAAATAATTTAGTATTTATACATTTCCTTCAAAGAAGAAGTCATTATATTTATTAAATTTATTATTTTAGAGCAAACTTGTAAGCCATTGATATCTAAAATCTCTCTCATAATAGAGTATCTATAATTGTAACTTTAAATAAAAAATGAAAGGGTTTTTATAGGAAAAAAAGATGAAAATAATTTTAAATATATTTTTAATTTTTTTAAATTTATTTCATTTATCAATTAGAAAAGAAGGTCTTTTATTTAGCAGTAGTTTTGCTCTTCATTGAAAAAGTTTCTACAACAATTTTTCATCAGCTAATTATAATTAAATGATTTAAAAGAATTTATTCATTGAATCGATGTTATCATATTTATTTTTTAATAAAAATAATTAATTAAGTAATTATATAGTAGTGTTTTTAAATCATTCAAGTTTAAGTTACTTTGTTAGAAAATGAAGATGTCGTCCTTGAAGACAGAGAAGAAGTGCTTTTGAGTGATGGAAGAAAGTACACTGGATAGTGGTTTAAAGATTAACCACATGGCTACGGGATTTGCATTTACCCTGAAGATGATGATAAAGTGCGCTATTTAATATATTATAAATTTAAGTTATTATTTTTTAAAGTTACTAACCTCAAGAGATTTTGCTAATCTTATTAATGAATTTTATAAAATAAATTTTAGTTAAATTTAGAGATTGCAATCTTTGATATACTCCTGGTATTTTTAATTACCTAAATATTACTCCTTAAATTACAAATTAATCATTCTGATATTTTTCTGTTTTGCTAATTTGTTTTATGACTTTGATTTTATCTTCTTATTAGTTTGATAGAGCTTAAAATTTTATTAATTGTTTGATATTTCAAATGGTAAATTAATTATATAAATTTGATAGATCTGATTCTCTTTAAACTGATTATAATTGAACTAATAACAGTAAATATATATTTACGGGATCCGGCCAGAATCAGGAGCTAAGTGAAGTTTCCAGCAGATATAATTGAGTCTACTTGATCGCATCACTATTTGTTGAATGTAATTGAGTTGCAACCGATTAATTTTGTTGTTATTCTTGCAATTGATCGAGAAGATATGATGCGCGCACTCTTCAAATTCTTAATTATCGAACTTAGATATAACTTGTGTTGCTTATAAAATTAAACAGAGCGCGCCAATACAATTTTTGTAACTATATAAAGCTCTAAACATTATTGGCCAGAATTTAAAAGAAAGTTGTAAGAATGGAGATCAAGAGAAGACAAGAAAGTGGCGGTTTACTTAGAATGCTTCAAATCTGATGATAAAGCTGACTGAATGGACGATGTTTAGCTAAATTTAAATGTTAAATTAATTTAATTAGAGTTTAAAATAATTCAAAAAAGATCTCTAAAACCACACTGCCTAAATATCCTGTGCATTGAGTAGTGTAGTTATTATTCGGTTCGGAGAAATTCCAACAGTTACATATTTAATCCATGTTAATTTATTTTATTAATTAATCTAATTTTTTATTAAATGCTCAGTTATAATTATATTTCTATCATTCCTATTTCTGTACTTTGACATAGATCTCATAAGAAAGCTATTACTATAAAATAAATTCTATAAACTTAAGATTCTATACCATTTATTTAAATTAAAAGCATAAATCAATAAAATAGAATTTTAATTTTGACTTTGACTTCAAAGTCACAAAAATAAATATAAATAGTTTTTAAATTTTTAAACTAATATTAATTAAAAGATCTGAGAATTTAAAGGAAAATATTTTTGAATGCAGTTTAATCTTGCTTGACTCTCTCTGAATTAGTGGTTGATAAGAACTTTTTTTCCGTTTTTATAGGAAGGATAAGATTATATTACAGGAATTAGGAAAAGAGATGTCTGAGTTTAAGAATCAAAGCATTAATTAAAAACATCTCTATATTAATAACTGCCTCGATATATGATTGCGTATTTTTGAAACCAACTATATCAGTTTTAATTTTGAAT
>JAJKFJ010021478.1:0-13707 GCA_027382625.1 Tetmemena sp. SeJ-2015
ATAGTATTAGAGTAATTCGTTCTGCATGATTATAAGATTAATAAAGAAATTAATATACACAACTTATTTTCACTTTCTTATCATATTATGGGCTTTGTAATGCGTTTAAAATATATATTGCAAATTTATAAAAAGACAAATATGAAAAAACACAATTATTTAATTCAATCTTAAATTCATATTGCGTGAAAGTAATCAAACTCACTTTTTAATCGCCTATAATCAGAAGCATTATAAAAATTTAAATCTACATTCGAGTGAAAATGTGTCTTTAGATTAATTCATGAGAAAATTATAGTATTAAGACAGTAAAGATTTTATGGAATTTTAAAGCTTATTTTTTTTCTTCATTTGATAGAAACAGTCTCTATGTATTTATTCTAAATAAAATAAATTATTTCTTTAATGAGAGTTAATGAATATTATAATTTTTTTTAGATTTTGATGTCTTATTTAGCAGAGCCATTCTCTGTAGATATTGCAAATTTGATGACATGAATGAATACTTTAAAAAATTTAATGCCAGTGTCGCTTCATAGCTTACTATAGAAAATTATCTTTATCTTGGTTTCAAGCCAGCTCTAGCTAATACTCTTGCACTCATAAATGATAGTTTATCAAAATTTCATCAACAAGATTTAATAGTATTGGATAGTCAGTAATATAGCTGAAATGAATTTTGTTTTTAAAAGTCATATAGATTAATTTTTAAATTAAAACAATATATTCTCTTCTAAGGCTGAATTTCAAATTTTACTTAAGTTTTCAGTTGTCTTAATGATGATAATTTTAACTTGAAGATAGTAATTTAATAAAATATTTTGAAAGGATTAAGGATAGTAGATTGATGACAAAGGAATTTATTTTCTTATAGATATGTTCTAATTTTATTTTCAGATGAATCAAGTTGAGTTAGTTACCTTATTCCTTCGTATATCTAAGTAGTATTGCTAAATTGACGCATTTAATAGTCAATCTGAGAATTCTAATGAAATATATGACATATAAATAAGTATATTGAATTCATTATCAGTCTTATCAGGATTAATTCACCTCATAATGCTGATCAAAATAATTTTTTTTATTATAAGGAAATAAAATTATTTTTTAAAATAATTAAATATAGCTGAGAATGTAATAAAAAAAGAGAATTAAATTAGTTATCAAATTAAAATGGAAAAAAGCAGTTATAGTTGAAGTGTGTCCTATTTGAATAATTTTAACCACATTCGATTAAGCATAAAATTCTAAGGAACTTTTTATCCTTGCAACTTTTGTGTGCGAGCACTCAGTCAAGAGTTAAAAGCGACACCAGTCATAGAAGTATTAATGTTTGAAAAATGATCAAGTGCGCATATCATATCTCACTGTTGAGAGGTGCTACAAATATGATTAAAGAAGAAGCTCATATTAATTTTTGATAAGATATCGAACAAGCTGTAGATCAGAGGGTGAATCTGTGATTTCAACTGACACGAAGTTGAACTCTCCATTTATTATTTTAATCAATCACCGATTTTAATTAAAATTCTTACTATAATAATAATAAAGATTGATTACTTATTCATAGATTTTTTTCGAAAATGCATTATATTTACCCATATTAAAATAATATCTCAAAGATAAAAAGATTATGCTCTCTCCTCATATTTATTAAATTAATTAGAAAAGATGAATGCAAGAGATATTTTGTAAATATGAGCATTTTAAATTTTATTAATAAAATTAGATTAAAGTAAAGTTAGAAATTGTATATTTTCATAATAGGCAATGAGCTCTCAGGATCTTAGATAGATCCTAAACTTAATATTTAGCAAGCATTTTATTTTTTTAATCAACATACATAAAAGAGAGATTTAAAATTAATTCTAATTTATTTAAACTAGTTGAAGTTTAACAGTTGAGCTTTTGAAGTTTTTTGAACAAAATAACTTAAAATCATAAGTTATGACTGAACTAATTCAATAAC
Organism: Tetmemena sp. SeJ-2015; assembly: GCA_027382625.1. Classification (NCBI taxonomy): domain Eukaryota; phylum Ciliophora; class Spirotrichea; order Sporadotrichida; family Oxytrichidae; genus Tetmemena; species Tetmemena sp. SeJ-2015. Next base: position 1,970 of record JAJKFJ010021478.1, read on the forward strand.
GATGAGAAAAAGTAAAAAAGGAATTTAAGGACCTTAATAGTAAAGTTGCAAGGGAAGGAGTATATATTTTTTTTATTTTTATTTAATCTAAAGAATTGAATAATTTTTTTTGGGAAATATGCAAAAAGGAGAGTCATAAAAATCTTTGAAATATAAAAATGTCATTATTATTTTTGGGGAAAATTATTTTTCTTTTTTAGCAGAGTATCAAATAGTAAAGATTATCTAATAATTCAAAATTCTTTTTTTAAAAAAAATATTTAGGAGTTTATTCTTATGAGTTTATAAAATAAAAAGGCTTTAAATTAATATTTAGATTTTTAAGGATTACTTTTCGTGATTTAATTTACATACTAGAATTAAATATAAGTTTCAATAATAGCTGAAACTTTACTGACACCATACACTAAGGCATCTGATTCATGAACTCAATCTTCCTCTTCTTCTCCTCTTGCTTCCTCTTTAGTTGAACCTTTTCAAGGTATCGTGCTTGCCTCTTAGCTGGCACCATCTTTAAAGTTTCTTTATCCTCAATTACGAACTCAGCCATGTGCTTCTTCTCCATGTGTTTCTTGAGGAAAGCAGAGTGAGAGAACTACTGGGAAGGGTGACTACATCCATACCTTAGAGTCAAAATAAATCTGAGATAGCATGTGTAGTTATTTTTGAGTAATTTCGCGTTTGACTCACATGATTATAAGTATTAATAAAGTAATTAATTATAAACAAGGTATTCTTATATTCTTATCAATATTATGGGAGTTTTATAGCTGATCAACAAATAGCAAAATATAGAAAATATGATATATAATATGCTGTAAAGATCTTGATGGAAGTTCTTGATCATAGTTTATAGCATTTTTTATAAGAGATTTAAATTTGAATTTTCATAAATTTTTATCTTGATTTAAACTTAGTATAGCTTTCACAGTTTAAGAACTTTTTTTTCAATTTTAAACTGAAAAATAAATCTTGTAAACTCGAATTATAGTCTCCTTCTTAATATATTTTTTCATTGCTTTTTCTTTTGAATAGCCTTTGTGTTCATTCTTGATCCTGAAAAGAGCTCGCTGCTAGTTTTATCATCGAATCTCTGCTATTCAAGTAAAGTAAAGTTCTAAAATTTCAATTTAAAATGAAAATTGATTGCGACATAGACCCTAATCCTAGACTTTATATATTTTTCCTTTTAAAAATGAAACTTTAAGCATGATGCTATGGGGCTGCAGAAGGCAGACTCATTCCTCCTCTACCATAGGCCATCTACTAAGGCATTGGATTTAAGCTCATTTGGATGGAGCGTTGATTATTGACGGCACTGTACATACTCTACACGTTGCCTCTGAAGTTAGAAAGCTGATTCACTTATTCCACATTGTTGACATTCTTCTCTATGTGTCTGCTCCAGGCCTTTGCGTTTACCTAAGCTTGCACAAAGTCTCCTTTCTTTGCCATCTCTGCAGTCTTCTTTATTGCATGCACTCCGACGATATCATAGTCTGCTTGCGCATTGACTTACTGCTTGTTGTCTGAAATCTCCACGAGATTAGTTATAACACGCATGCATCGAGCACCTTCAAGGGTGGAATAAGTTATCTAGGCCTAGAAGGCGAAATTCTTCAAAGCCTCTAAGTCAATATCTTCCATCTCTAAAAGCTCCTTCACCTTTCTGAGTCTGTACTCAAAGGTGAACTCAGTTTCCTCATTCACGTTTCCAAGGTCTTTAGTGAGGATGGTGCTATCTGGACCACTCAAGTTCTAGGGCTCTTCGTTTCTATACTGAAGGCCTTTGTGAATCTTAACCTTGAGTTGAACATTTGTTGCAAGGACTGGAAGTTGCAAAATATTTGCAAAGTTTTGGATTAAGTCAAGTGGCTTTACTCTTTAAACATCACCACCTGTTAGTTCTGAAATTTTAGAGAGAGTGTCAATGTTGCATTCCTCTCCCTCAATGCTCACAATACTAACCGCAGTTCCTTTTGCCTTTGCATACTCTCCCATTCTTTGGTAGATCTCTGAAACTTTCAAGTTATCCTCGTCCGAGAAGACTTCATCAAAGTTTGCCAAACCCTTATTGGCAAGTCCATCAGTGCAGACTATCACTTAGGAGCCTGGAGCGCCTTCTCCAGCCATAGCGATAGCAGTCAATACTGCGGGACCTAAAGCTGTAGGTCCACCTTCCTCGAGATTCATTAGCTTGGTGTCAAGAATCTTAGAAGTTTCTTTTATGGACTTTTGCAAGAAAATTTGTTGCTTTTCAATTCCATTTTGGAGTAAAAACTCATAGTTTTCAAGCTTCTCTCCTGCTAAGGTTTATGGAACTTGACTTCCATCACCTATGACTGTTACCTCGTTGTTGAAAATAATTTTTTAAATAGAATTTAGCATTCAATATAAATATACTTAAAAGACTCAGCTTAATCTAAAGGAAGGATATTGATCAAAATATTTTGCTTACTTAAGGAAGCTAACTGATCACTCTCGGATTCCATTTTACTTCCATTTGAGTTAATACCTTTCGAGTACCGTGATTTCTTCTCCTCCTCTCTTTTCATTTCTTCTCTCGAGCTCTCAGATTGGCCATAAGAATGCTTTCTGCTCTCCTTCTTCTATTTATACTTTTCAATTATGTCTTTGGAGACATATGCTTTATTGCTAGCGGCCATCATTTTTAATAAATGCTTTTTTGTTAAAGAGTAAGATATTTCCTAAAAGGATTAATTGTATTATACACTGAAATATTTGCAAAATCAATTAAAGATTTATAAATAGCATTTTATAAATGAGGGAATTAAATCTAAAACTTAGCAAATTATAAAAAGTTTAAAATGTTTAAATCAATTTCACAAATAAATTAATTTGCTCAGGTGAGATAATCGCTACACGGACTCTTCAATTTTTCCGCTTTAAGACTTCTCTTGGTTATAATTCTAAACTTTATAATATAGCTATAAATGCAAGTATTTTACTCTTTAAATGATTGTTCAAAATATGAATTTTCTTTAAATCAAATATATAAATTATATAAAATTCTCACCTATATAATCTAAAATTTGGGAAGAATTTATAGGTAAAAACCACAGTTACAAGAATTTTTCGTCAGCTTAAGATTCGAAATTTCACATTCATACTCAAATATTTCTCTTAAATTTTTATGCAAATTTAGTATTTAGTTATTGCAGAGATAAAGATCTTATTGCTAGATAAATTGCTTTAAACAATCTTATTCAAAGAGTTCAAAATAAGATTTTAAATATGTGTGCAAAGATAAAATATAAAAAAAGGAGATCCTTTTTCTTAAAATAGAGTAAATTATATAATGAAAGTTTTGAGGTCACTACTATTATATATTAAGGTGATGAATTTAACTAAGGACTTGCGTGAGTGATTTTGATCTCCAAGATTAGCATGCACTGAAAAATATAGGAGTCTGAATTAGGCTATTTAATATTGTATCTGAGTTACTTGACACATTTACAAGAGAGGTATATTTCTTACTACTAGATAATTTCCTTAAAACTTTCACAAATTATAATTCAAAAAGTTCGATTGACCAACTTGAATATAAATAAATTAGGCCAATAAATAAAAAATAATTAAGACAAGCAAGAATTAAGTATCTTTTGCAGATGTTTAAATATTAATGAGAATCATCCTGCTTCCTTAATTCAAGAAGGGACTTGTTTTCTCTCTAAATGTGATAAATACCAGAGTAAATTTAATTTTAGTTGTTGAAAGTAATTATTCCTATTTTTCTGAAAGGGTGCTCTTTCTTCATATCTTCAATCTGCTTCTGAATGGCGCTTTAAACACATTAGAGTCTTGAAACCCATGTTGTGTTATGATCTCCTTGCAATCTCTAATCAGAGCCGTCTCCAAAAACAAAACTTAAAACTTAACAGAAGAGAAATTTCCAAACTGACGAAGTTCATTTTGCAATTGTGCAATTCTATCTCCTTTCAGTCTATGATGGCCTTGAACTGGAAGAGATACGCACATGCTTCCTGAAATGTCGATGCAAAAGATAACTGAGATGTCCTTGGCCATAGTTCCAAGGCCCTTCTTGTCCATCACTCTAATAATAAAAAATTTTGTAATTAACACTTGTGCAGACGCCTCAAGGATATAGTTGACAGCCTCTGATTAGGGAATTTCTTCAGGCTCCAACTCAACTTTATTTGCAGTGTTGCAAAATTCACACTTCCAAACTTGGCTTTCATTTCCATTTAGTTTACTCTCCTCTATCTTGCTATGCTTTAAAAGAGTGTGTATTTCATTTATTACCTAAAGAAAAAGTAAAATTTGCTTGTTGAGGACAGCTTAGCAGTTCTTGCAAAAAATAGGGTCTCCAGTTGCCAATTCACCGTTTTCTTTGAGGCAGTCCATGCTAACCTTAAAAACGTTGGTATCGACTTGCTGTCTGTGCTTCTTCTTCTTCCCTCCCTACTTGCTGCTCATATTGATGCTCTAAATCAATATTTCAAAAAATGTTCCTCTAGGGAACTTATTGCTGCTGCTGTAGAAGTTAAGCTGGCATGTTTCCTCCAAAGAAGCCAGTGTTATTATTCGAAATAGAATCCAATTGGTTGATCCTGGGCGTTTCCAAATAATCCCATAGGTTGAGCTTATCTTTAGTTGCTAGCCCCATATGCTCCGAATAAATTACCCCCTGCAGGTTGTTAATTTTGCTATTATGGCTAAGAAGAGAAAACATTTCTTTGCAATTGCTCTGCTCTCTGAGATGGCTGAGCAAATTATTGCTAGTTCTAGTTGATAGATGAACTCGAAGAAAAGAGGTTGCTAATCTTGCCAAAAAGGCCTGCTCCACCCTAATTCTGATTAACTTTTCCTGTTGCAGTTAAGGAACTTAAGGTTAGTTGTTGAAGAGGCTGTTTGAATCAGAAAGCAACTATGGCCCTCCAAAATTCATTTCAGAGGAGGGAAATACTTCTGGTTGTTGTTGCATCATGAAGGGAGATGGCTTTCAATAAATTCTTAATATAATTAATTCTATTTGGTAATATTTAAGATGACTAATGTATTCCAAAAGGAGCTTCGAAATTGTTGCTGAACTAATCCTCGATGTCCTCTCCAAGTTCGTCGGAATTCATGCTCTCAGCTGATCCATCGTCTTCGCATTCCTCTTCTTCAATGATGGATTTCATATTCTCTTTGTTTATTGCAGCCACGTCAGAGACATCATTCATCTCACAGTCTAAAGACTCAAATAAAACATAGAGAATTAAAATAATAAATTAATAAATTTATTAAGTGACTTTGAAATCTTTTATGCAATTTAGGTGGTTAATTTATATTAAAATCTTTAGGAAGATTTTGAATTAACAGTTTTAGAATTAATTTGTGATTTAGATATTATTAAAGTTTGCAAAATATCTAATCATAACTCAAGTTAAAGTTACTTTCCTTAACTCGAATATAAATTAAATGTCACATAATACTGAAAATAAATCCCAAAAGAATGAATAGGAAAAAATATTCCTCCCAAATAACAAATAAAAGTTTAAATTTGGATTGTAATAAGGATAAGAGACAATTAGGATATCACTGTATATGATTGAAGATGATGCCGTCTCTGCCTCCTGTTGTGACAAGAAAAGGAGCAAGTACACTTCTGTTCCAACTTAGGCTAGAGGGGTATGCAGAGTGCCCTTTCAAAGTTCTCAACAATTTTTGTGCATTTACGTCCCAGATTTACACATCATTAGTAGACACTCCCACTGCAACAGCTTCACCAGTTCTATCAAAGTTCAATGAACTTATGAAAGAATGAGATGGGATAGATAACAAATGCTCTATGTTTTTTAAAAAATACAGATCAAGTTTATTTACAATGCTTGTGCTTGCTAGAGTCCTCTTCAGTGTCTACTAAAAAGATATCACTTATCGCAGCAATGGCTAATAAAGATTTCTCTTAGTAAGGGTTGCTTTAAGGAGCCCAGTCCAGAAAGTGATTTTCAAAAGCCTGATATTTGTAAGGGATGCTCACCATTTTGTAAGCTGACTCTGGTAGCTTAAACATTCGCTTTCTGGGCTTGAATTTAATTTAACTCCCATCACCTGTAGTGCTATCAGTATTTTTATTAGAATTTGCGATATCTTTGTTTCGAGAATTCTAAGAGAAGGTTCTTTAGGTTATCAGGATCTGCGATTGCAAGCCTTGGTTATTTAAGAAGAGTTAATAGCCCTACTCGTCTTGAATGGATGAAGCATATTCTTATGTGTTCTGTTTTCTCTAACGAGAAAAGTTGAGAAATCTTTAAGGTATGACAGATGGATCTAATCCGTCTGGTAGCAAGGAGTCAAGGTCTTAATTTGTGTCTAAGAGGATTTACTGGCTCAGAGAGTGATGAAGCGTGTGGCCATGCTAGCTTAAATTTATTCTCGCTATCATTAAACATATGAAATTGTTTGCTTTGGGAATGATGAGTTTAGACTGCTTGATTGGCTATCAGAGCTTAAAACTAGCGCTAATCCGCATTTAATATCATCAAATATATAATACAGATATCACATCATCTAACTCTACGATAGGATCCTCTTAGGCTTTTGCCTTTGTTTCCTTTGTCTCTTCATAGTCTGCGTGCTCCATGAGTATGTCTTGAAAGTTTTCTTGAGTTGCATGAAGTTCTCTCACTGGAATAAATCTATCCCCTATTCTTTGACTTTGCGGGAAACTGGGCTACACACTTTCCATTCTTTAGCCAACTTAGCCTTATTTATTCTAGGTGAGCTGATCATACTTGAGCTTAGAATCATCTGATCTTAATAAATTAAGAAAATTAATTTGACTAAGACTTCAATCTTTTGAAATCGTTTTCTTGATTAAACTGAAGTTAGAGTTACCTGCTTTATTATAAATCATGAATAAATACTCCATAGTTAAAAAATAATTCAGCATCATCTTGACAAAAGAAATCATGCACGCCAGCTTTATATTCAGACTTAGGTGTGCCCATAGTGCTCAGCTCTTAAAACTTAGAGTTGAAATTACCTTAATTCTAATTTTAAAACTCATTGTTGTTCAGAAACTCTCTTTAATTTGCATTCATGGCTTTGCTATTTATTCTTTGCTCAGGTTAGTTGAAAAACTATTCAAAACTTGCTTGATGGACTTCTTGCCTCTCTTGAAATACCTATTTGAAAGGGTTGTTTTGAGAAAAGCTATTTTGGAAATTTGGGTTGCTGTTTTCAGTATTCTTTTATTCAAAAGTTGGCGCCCTAAAGAGAAAATTATTCAATAAAAGTATGAGTGTTATTACTATTTAGTCTAGAGATTGCTCTATTAAAAGGGGTTTGTATTCTACTGTGAGTGATTTCCATCATTAGTTGGCTAATGTTGCTTAGACACAAACATAAAGGGATTTCTCATCGCCTATTTGGACTTAGAAACTCCTTTTTGAGTTTACGAAAGTTGAATCTACCCATTCATTTTGAATTTAAATTTTGCAAATTTATAAAATAAGAGTATTAATCTGATAAAGAATGTATTCGACAATATTAATTATGAAATATGCAAATTTATTATAGTCAATAGCTGATTCAATTAGTCATCTCAGAGAATGTTATGAACTAAGACCACTCTTCAGGCAATTTTAATTAATTAAATCCTCCTCTGCTTTTTCTATCCTTAGACGCTCATTTAATATAATTAGAAATCGAAATTATTATGGAATATGAACTCAACAAAATCTTTATTCACTTTACTATCATTTTCTTCATCAAGAATAAGGGAATAATAAACTATTTTAAATTTGCAATTAAGAAGACTATCGAGATCTATGACTACTTTTGAGTTAAATTTGGTCTCTTAAAGACTTAGACTCCTCTGCATTAGAGCCTTATCTTGCTTTTGAAGTTAATTTTTACGAATAACCTAGCTAGCAGTCAATCCTTTGCTTAATCCCTTCTCGCTAAGAGGCTTAGATGTATTGGCTCCTCCATTAGTTTGCTAAGACTAATTTTATTAAGCTCCTTGTGATATTATTTGAGGAGTAAATTATTCTTCCTCTCTTAATGTCCTTTCCTCTAAATTAATTAATGTATAAAGAATAACATTAAAGAATAAGATATTTGTAAATCAGCAAACTTCTCAAAGATTTTATATACTTTGAGGCTACCTGCCTCCATAGTCACCACTTTAGATCCATCTGGGCTAATTGAACTCTCCAGAACGCGAGATTAGTGATCAAACCATTCATGAACCTTAGTGAACCAAATCTTTTAAATCGCCTTCTAAGGCAGTTGCAGCTTTTGCTTTTCCTTAAACTTCAAGTTCCTCGTTCTTTAAAGTTAAAGTTGAAGCTGCATCTCAGCCGATTAGGAGTATTTATTCAGCTACCAAAGCTTCACGGCGCACTCAGGATAGTCATGAGTTGTAATTATCTCCTCGCAGTAAGTGTTTTAAATGGAGTCCATTAGTAAACCTCGATTAGACTTTAACTTTGACTTGCGCCAGACTAGTGAAGTGATAGAGGCAGCACAGCGAATAGAATGAACTGGCTGATTAAGTTGCTCTTTGGGACGCTTAAAATCCCAGAGTCTGAGGTTATTGTCGTCTAAGCCGCCTCCTGTCGCAAGAAAGCCTTCTTGAGTGGGCGCCCAGCCCATAGCTTTAACTGGAGATGTGAAGCACTCTTTTTGAAACAGCAGAGCTGAAGTTTTACTTGGATACATTACCATATCGCTCAACCTAAAAACATAAGTATTCAATATAATGAGTCCTCCATACTCCAAGGGCGTGATCTTAAGTACTGCCTGAAGCAAGGTACAAGCTGTTTCCATCAGACTGCTGCATCATTTCATGGGATCTGTTTGAAGACCATTCAAGCCCGCTGATGCAGCCACGATGATCGTCTATCATATTTATTTTTGACTTCTTTGCTCGGACATCATGATTGAAAACTGTAATAAACTTTTAAAGTATAATTAAGGATATAAGTAGAAAATTTATCTAAATCCATGTGTCTAATATTCGAATTATACTTTAAAACTTATGAAATTAAGATCCCCCCTCTTCAAACATTCTAAGGTCTTGCGCTTGGAATACTCATTACATCGCTTAATTTTTCATCGGCAAACTTTTCCATTGAGAGCTGTCTCTCTAATATAGTAGTCACAGCAGCGAGTTGAGGATTGAGAACTACCTCATAGACTACATTCTATTTCTGGTAATCAAGATAAGTGAAGGCCTTATTAAATCTGACTATCTTGAACAGCTTAGTCAACAAGGCGTCTAACTTGCATTTAAAACGCTATTTAACTAACTTACTTAATGAATTTATGAATCACTTGAGGTGGAGGGGTTCATTTTGCATTCCTTCATGGTCCTTGAATATTTCAAATGCAATTCTGCCCAGGAATTCCAAGAACTCTATAAAACCCATCCTATTAGGGAAGCTAGGATCCTTCACTATGTCAAAGTGAGTCATCTTTGAAAGAGCAAACTGCTTCACTACTTGCTTGTCCAGGAATCTCAATTCAGCCTTGGCATTTATCAACTCTATCGCGTCCTTATAAGTCAGATATCTCTTCTATCCATGCACAAACAAACCAAATAACTTCTTCAGGCCAGCTTCGTTTCTCACCAATAGCTCGTTCACAAAGAAAGTAAAAAAGAATAAAATAAGATATCATAATTTCGTATAATCAAAGTGTAGAGGTGGGTTCTTCTGAAAGAGAGGGAGTCAGTTTCCTCTATATTCGGATACAAATTTTCTTCAAGGAATTTCTAAAGTGCTTAAGTAAGAGTTTTAGAGAAATAAGTTAACTCCAACATAATATTTTGTTTGCACTATGGCAGGCTTCTTATACTTTTCATTCGCCAGTCTGACTAGAATTTCTAAAAACTCGTATCTTAAATTAAATCAATATAATTTATGAAGTTATAATCAATATTTTCAATCTGCAAAGATCTCTGTCCGCTTACTGTTGGTTATTTAGAACGACGTTAGTGGCTATGTATATCGTATCTATGATGGAGAGATTGACATTCTTATCGACCACCTTGCATTTGTTGCAGAATATGGTGAAGTCATTCCACGATATGATGGGGTACTCAGAGGTAGTAATGAGAGTGAGGAAGATATTCCTCAGTCTGTTATAGTTCTCCCACAAAAGCTCTTTCACGCTCAGTAACTCCTGATCGTTGTTCTTTACTATGCGAGATACTTTGGTATTTGAGAAGTCAAGTTCAAACATCCTCCTTATTGTATCCTCATCATCCTCTTTGAAGCCTCTGAAGATACTCTTGTCCTTAGCGAATTTGTAATTGGGATCAAGTGCATCTTTGGTTCTGGGTTGCACCTCCGATATTGCCCACTCTCTCTTCTTTACCATGATTTCATTCATATAGAGATTGGTGCCTTTAAAGCGGCGAACTGCAAACTTGTCCGAGAGAGCATAGTACTTACCCGCTTTGATAAAGTAGAAGAAATGCTTGCCAGAAGGAAGAAAGTTCGTGTACTTGAAAAGGTTTTCTATCTTGACTTTCTCCTTCTCATAGAGCTGCTCTTCTTCTTTCTCAAGCGTCTTGTATATCTCATTCTTAAATAAGCTTAGTGATAATTGAAAATGCATTATTTCTAGTTGTTAGCACCTGAGAGTCCCTCTGATTCTGAAACTCCTTTGGCTCTGCTCTTAACTTGCTAGTGCTTTTTCTTGAATTTATCTGGGATGTCCACTGCTAGAAGAGTCTTCTAGTCCTTAAGAATCTTTTCCCTTTTGCTCTTCTCATCCCTCAGTAAAATCTTTTTCTTGACTGTGATGTCCATCTTCATCGGGAACCAATGATTGAAGCTGGCAACTAAGTACACATCATCAGTATCGGGTATGCTTTCCAAGTTAAAAATCAGATCTTAATTAATGATTAAGCGATTATAATGATTTGAAGATCTTGATTCATCTTGAGTATTTCGTTTTTGGTTCTCTTCCTTGGCGTTCTTTTTTGGGATGGTGTGACTTCAGGGTCTACATTTAGGAGATCATCAAACTTTCTGAGGTTAGTATTTATGTGCAGATTTGAGGGACTATTTTTCCTGGAGTTGACTGCTGCTCCTGTGTTTGCATTTGTAGAAGCTATGTCTATTTTATTGGGAACACTTAAGTCCCCTTTCTCTAAGCTGCTGTCATCCTAGAGACTCTTGTTAGTCTTCTCTAGTCAAAACCCCAAAACCCCATAATATGATAAGAAAGTGAAAATAAATTGTGTATAATTAATTTCTTTATTAATACTTATAATCATGCTAAATTTTAACCCTAAACAGGCAATCTAAAGTCTTCTAGGAAGGTGACCTTGACGTCTGTCTCATATTCTCTGAATTTTATACCTTTAAGTGCTTCCTCTATCTCAGATAACTGAGTGTTAGGTTTCATAGGTTGCTTGATTATTACTCTCTAACTTTTTCAAAGGTTCTGATACCTTGTCTATCTTACAATGTCTTGTTGCGAATTATATATTGCATCATCTTCACTTTCACACTAGTAGTATTCCTCTGGTTTCATATCGCATTCAAGTATGATTGCAACTATAGACAAAAAAAATGTCCCACTGCACTGAACCGTTGAGCCAAGTCTGTCTCTATGGGAAGTAGCCTGCAGTTCCTTGCACCGATGCTTCCTCAATGTTTTCTCTTCTTACAACTCTGTTGAAGTCTATGACAGTTGCTCTGACTGGTTCAAAGTTTATCATGATGTTCTCTGGCTTGAAATCTTGTGCAAAC
>JAJKFJ010021479.1:0-19989 GCA_027382625.1 Tetmemena sp. SeJ-2015
TTGGTATAGTTGCAATCATACTTGAATGCGATATGAAACCAGGAATATACTAGTGGGGAAGTGAAGATGATGCAATATAATTCGCAACAAGACATTGTAAGATAGACAAGGTATCAGAACCTTTGAAAAAGTTAGTAAACAAAGTAATAATCAAGCAACCTATGAAACCCTAACACTCAGTTATCTGAGATAGAGGAAGCACTTAAAGGTATAAAATTCAGAGAATATGAGACAGATCAAGTCACCTTCCTAGAAGACTTTAGATTGCCTATTTTAGAGTAAAATTTAGCATGATTATTTAAGTATTAATAAAGAAATTAATTATACACAACTTATTTTCACTTTCTTATCATATTATGGGGTTTTGGGGTTTTGAATGATCGAATCTTGATAAACTTCTAAGCCTCAATAAATCCACTTATTAGCGTTTCACCCCCTTAAAGGTGTGAGACTTCCTTCGGAAATAACTTGTCTCCAAACAGCTTTGGATTGGTTGCTAATAACACATCAGATCATAACGGAAATAACCTTAACTACACCCCATTCACTCCAGTAGCTCAACTGTAGACGTCCCTCTCCTCCTCTTCATAGAATAACCCTTTTCAATTGACCAGTCTTAATCGGGTAGGTTTAACCTCCTCCAGCTCTGGACCTGCAGGTGAATTCATTTTGAGTTTCTATTATCAATTATCTTAAAAGAAGGCGCGTTCGGGGATGTTAGCGGAAGAGTTAGGAGTGTTGGCTTTGGGCAAACTATGATGATGAATAGTGCGAATAGAGCATTAGGTCAAAGGGATCGCCGGAATTTCAACAATAAAAGTAACAGCTAGTTCAGTCGAGGGTGGGTCCAGGAGGACCAACTTTATGAGATAGATGAGCAGCAGGCAACCAATACCAACTCTCATTTAATTTTCCTTAACGATGAGGACCAGTCCCATGCTGATTTAGTAGTGGAGGAGTATGATGATTTATCAGAGAACAACAGTCAGCAACTTAGGATAGAACTCATGAGCAACAATATGCTCTCTAGCCAGAAGACTCTCCCTTCAATGATAAGGGGCAAGAGTTAAAACTTATTTAGAGGCACAGAAACTGACCTCATTCTTGCATCATTAAAGAAAAAATTAAGATCATTTGTTTCTTCCCTATCTCTCTATCTACTTGTTTATAATCAACTCTTTAGCCAAGCTTCTTACAATTGAATTAGGAGAGTGGACCCTTTAAAAATAATGAAGGAGGGCTTTCTGCAAACCCCTCAGTAAACTCCTTGAAATCAGAAGATGGATCCTCCTGCCAAAGTGACTTCGACAGGCATCACTTTGGAGTCCTCAGCAATTTGGTGAATGATAGAATCCCAATTGCCCAAAAGAAGCTTAAAAAGGAGCAACAGTCAAGTATCTCAAGAAGGCATAGCTTAATTGTGGGGGATGAAGATTTTGGGTTTCATATATCGATATCGTAATAATATTTATAGCTTTGGTTTAATACTGGCAAGACACTTAATAACGCGAGAAATAACCTGATTGGCTTTTAGATATCAAACTACCACAATAATACTAACAACAGTTTCAATAACTCCCTATCCAAACAGTTATCTGCTGCAGGCTCTGCAGGTAGAATATCGGATGCATGCACTCCCTCTCCCTCTAAGAAGCCAGATAAGGCTTCTAAACTCAAACACTCTACATTAATCTTTTAAATACTTACAATCCTATTGTTCATTTTTGGTTTTAGTGGAGACACTTAGAGCTACTACTAGCAAGTATAGTAGCAGATATCTCAAAGTAGGAAGAATCCGAGCAACGCAAAAAGCAAATTTAAGAGTCAGTAGGAGCAGATAGACTATGAGCGCAAGTTTATTAGAGAATCTCTATTCAGATCTACTTAAGAGACTAAGGAAGCAGAAGAGAATAAAAAACAGGAAGTGGCTTTTAGATTCAAGTTTATCATATCGATATTTTCTCCCAATTTGATAAGATTCTTGCGAAGACTAGCTAAAGTAAAGGTGAAGTGGGATCAAAATGTGATAGAAGAGGAGGAAGAGGGCGAAGATGGACAATAGCAGAGAAAGCCAAGCTCATCTCATAGACTATCAAGAGATAGAGTGGAAGATGAGGAAGAAAAGTAGACTTTGTATGTGCTTACAGAGCCATAGATAGGTGGAAAAATGGATACAATTGAAACTGAGACCATCTCTGAAATGGAGAGCGAGGATAGAAAATTAATAAATGTAAATATGATTCCTCTAAATTTAATAGTAGTTGCTTTGAGAGATTATAAGATGAAAGTGATAATGAGCAAATCAATGTTTACTAGCTCTTATTTTTATTCCTCTTTAAATGATTTTCCATTTAAATTAGCCCAGCGACCTTCCCGCAATCGCGAGCAAAGAGGTGAATAAATTAAAATATCATTTTTTATACACCGTTGATCTTTTTATAAAGTCACCATATATTCTTTGTTAGAATTATCAAAGCTTGAAGTATATCTTCTAAGAATTCCTTTAAGTAAATTATATAATATTCAACCTTAATTTATAATTTCTGTGACTATTTATAAAACTCTTTATTTGCATGAATTAGAGCTTGTATCAAATTGGAGCAAGTAATACTAATATGGATACTCATCTTTCAGTGATTCATCAATAAAACGTGAAGGCAGGAACTAGTATTCACTTGCCCACCTTCAGACTTGACACTGGCTGCTAGATGGAGCTGAAGTCAGACGATGCTCAGAAAACTCAAAGAGAAAACGAGGAGCGAATGAAGCAAGTGGGCATAGCTAATATAAGCAACCCGCCCCTCAGCACTCGAGGAGGTTTTACCCCTGGATTTAATATTGTCCTTAAGCAGGTAGAACTTGGCTCTCCTGATGCTTCTGTATGTAATTTATATCAATTTGTTAAATGCAGAACTACACCCTCACCCTAATCTCTAAAAGCAGAAGCAATCTTATGAAACCGACTTAAGCGCGCAAATAAGTTATCTAAAACCTTATTTTCTACCTTCTTATTCTAAGTAAACGAAAGATGATATCATCAGTAAGAACTGGAATTAGTTAGATTAACAATAATTCTACTGCTTCAAGAGATAGCGTACCTTAAACTTCAAAAGTCAGAGTGGAGAGAGTAAACCTTAGAAATCAATTTAAATTACTTAAAATACTCTAATGCAATTTAAAAAGTCAGTTCAGCCCAATGCTGTTCAATAAGAGCGATTCCCTGAGAAAAGTAAGCAAGCAAGTCAAACACAGCAAGTCAATCAGCAAGGCAGGCAAAAATGCAGATCCTAAGTTTTTTAGGAATCTCAAGAACAGCCTTAGAGAGCTAGACTCAATCATAAGCTTTCAAGATTAAAATTCTGGCTAGCCTTAAAGATTGAACAGAGCTAGAAAGCTATCTGATGAATCTGCATATATGACTTCTAGCTCTTCTTTCTCTAAGTTAAAGAGATTAGAACATCGTACCGAAAAAGTAAGTGAGGTTGACGAGTTTGAATACGAAGAGGAGAGTAAAGAAATGATGGATCCTAATGTCTATAACGATGATGACTATGGATTCGATAAGGGATTCGACTTTGAAGGGGAAATAGATTTGAAGGCGCAGCAAGCATTCTAGAGCAATAGAAACAAGCAAGCAACCTAGAGAAGACTCCCAGAGTTGAGTAAGATTAATATAAATTGATAGATAGAGAGCATACTGATTAGTTAAGTAATGATGAGTGTTTAGTAATTAGAGTACACTAGTTAGAAAAAGCCTAAGAACAAGAGCATTTTCCTAGAACTAGAAATTTAAGAAGAGGAAGAGAAAGTGAGGCCAAGGAACTTCGAAGATAGCGAAGGTGATATCAAAGTCAACCTGTCAAAGAAAGGAGCCTTTCAAAAGCCCAAAAAGCTTAACAACTGCAAAGCAATAAGTTCTCTTTCTCAGCAATAGCACCTTCTCTCATCTATCTCAGCACACACAACATAGAGGCAGTTTGTGTTCTCAGAAGAGAAGATCGAGGACAAGGATATTACGAGAGACTTAGATGGACTGCAAATGCAAATCTCGAAGTTATTCAGTCAGAGGAAGAACATTTCAAAAAATTATCTTCTTATTAATTTGAAGTTTTAAAACAATGATACAGTCTCTATCTAGAGCAAGAAAACTTAGAAGATTGGGCGGATCAGTTAATTTGACTCAGAGACTTCTCATGATCAAATTAAGAAGAATCTTACCACGATGAATGCCCTTGCATTTGGCAAAGCTTAGTCTTGCTTCCGAAGTGGACTGCCTAGAGAATTTCATGAGTCTGAATACCTTTAAACTTGAAATTATAATTTTTCAAAGGGTTTTAATTAAACTTAAGAAAATGAATCTGAAGGCCACATCAAAGTGCAATATTCCAAGCCCATGAAAAAGAAGTACACCTCTTCAAATTTGCAGAGAGGGCATTTACCGCTTGCTAGCTCGCATGCTTTCGACGAAGTGAGAGATAATCTTCTCTCAACCACTTCCTAGTACTCTAAGATAAGATCTGGAATCAATAATTCAAACTCAATAAACGCATCCAATAGATCCAAATAGAGTAAATCCTTATTAAATCTAAAATTGTTTGGGGTTTTTAATTTATAGTTTACTCTCGATTTTTCTGATAATAAATTAAGTGGGAAAAAAAGGCCTCCAAAAAAATAAAAGCTTTTTTAAGAAAAATTAAATTTTTATTATTTCAAAGGGTAAAGTATATTGAGAAAAAGAGAGATGAGCTCATTATTGTGGAGCCATTCTATCTTTACTTTCTTCCCTGCTCTATAAACTTATTTATGAAACTTAAACCTTTAACTCTTCAGAAAAAATAAATATATCCAATAACTTATTTCTGATTCCATCTCACTAATTTAATCCTACTTTTAAGAGCTTAGATTAGAAGCCTATGCTTTGAGTGGATTCACTGCTCAGATAGCTTTAGTTATTCAAAGCATGATGATAATTAGCATTGCCATGTTTCTTGGTTGGATTATCTTAGAGAGTTTCATTTATAGTTGAGTTCTAATAGTTTTAAGTGACTTGGTTTTGGTGTTTAAAAAGCGAAGGAAGAGAGGTATGTCTATTGAGTTGAGAATTTTACGGGCTTGATAACTCCTATGAGAGTAAAGCGGTTGGTGCAGATTACTTTTGCTGAGGACTGTGCTCGCTTGGAGATTGAACCATCTTCTGCTGGTTAAAATCCCTCAAAGAGGACTTCATCTTGACAAGATCTGGCTGATAGAGATGTTTTAACTCAGCTACCTTTTACTAGAGGTCTTCCCTTAACACCAACACTCTTTTCTTAATAGAAAATTAACATTCCATATAGAATATATGTAGACATTTAATGGGCCTTTAGTTGAAGCGATGCTTTTGGGCTTTGAGCCTGAGGAGCTCTTCTTCTTCAGTGTACAGCTGCACTTGTTAATTGAGCACAGTGTTGCTTCTATTTATGAATTTGTACACTCTGTAGAGCCCGTTACTCTTGTTTATAAAGCAAATTAAGTGAAATGGAAGAAAATTTAAATATTTAAGATCAAGGCGGTCATTTAAGACAGCGCAAAGATAATTATAATATATAGTTTTCTCTGAGTCCCTGATCAGTTGACTTGAATGAGTTATGTGGGTAGGCTAGGAATGTCAGTCTCTTAAGCCTATCGAACTTCTTTCGTATTGGGCTTTCCTTACTTCCAGAGATTCTACCTGAACTTTCTTTTTTTGTTCTCAGCTTGCTCTAAGTCTATGATTTATCTTGCCATTTCTTAATTAAGTTGTCTTAATTATTTATAAACTACTAACCATCTACTCCTCGGGCAAAAAAGAGCGCTTAGCCTCTGTATTTATTATCCTTTAGACAATTGAATGATAAGCTGAGGTAAAGGTCATTAAAAGAGCCTTCTAGAGCCCTAGGCTATTAGCTAGAGTGGTTATGAAGCTAAGAGTGACTTGAAATTATGTGTAAAATTCGATCAAGAATGAGAGGGCTGCGGGAGAACCCATGAAAAATTAACCTCTTCAAATCTTAAAAGCTGATAACGACAGGAATCCATTCACATAAGCGTAATTTTACATACTTTCCACTTTCGATGGGTGTTCATCTTTAAAATCAGAGTTTAGAGAAGGTTTAGGTAATTCTTTCACAATTTTAGCGTTTTTTGTGAAGGTTTTCTAATTAAGACTCTGTTGTTTTTAATTAAGTGAGACCTTATTTGAATTAAGATCCTTAATAGTCTGTATTAAAGTCTTAATCAGTATTAAATAAGACTTCAATCAGATGGAGCCCGCCAACTTAATTTAATCAATTGAGAGCCGCGAACCCTCAAATTAAATTCTCCCTGGAACTGAAAAATCAGAAGCCATAGAGTTGAGAAATGATTCTTTGATGGCTGGGGAGGATCGCGAACCTGAGCAAGCCACTCTTGAGAATGCTTCGAGCGCGTCTCGTCTTAAGAGAGGGAGGAAGAGTAAGTACGAGGGAGCAGAGCACCCTGAGCTGATTGACCGCGCAAAAATGATCCTCCCTCTCCACAATTACAACCTTGAAAAGGTTCTGGAGATGGAGGAGTTCGTGCCTCTCAGAGGCTCCAAGGACTTGTCTCGTTTCATAAGCAAGTTCATCTTGAATAAAACACTTCAAAGCCACTCTAAATCTGTGAAGGAAAAGTCAGTAAAGTCTTTCCAGCTCGAGACCCAGATTTTTAAGAACAAAGAGAGAGAGGAACTCGCTGAGGTTACTTCTCCAAAGAATGAGTCGTCTCAGAGCAGCATTTAGATGCCTCGCCGTAAATAATCAATTACGGTGCGAAAACACAATCAGAGATCACCTCAATCTACATACGCGAATACATGACGATGAGCCAGCTAGGAAGGCAGGAACTCCTACAGAAGATCCTTCAGAGAAACAGTTAGAGTCTCCTCGAGTTCCTCCAACACCTGAAGACTGCATGTCCAGAGAGTCTTTACTAGGACATGTTCCGAACAATCTATGAGCTCAGCTCGCAGGGAAATCTAAGCCTGCAGATAAAAACAAGACTTTTTGTCTAGTCTCTCCTCTACTACAACTACGAGGCTATCGAGATTGAAGAAGCCCTCCTCAAGAGCGCCATTCAGCTCCTGGCCTATCGCCCGAACACTGAGTAGGCTCTCGGGCTAGCCAACTACATCTTCATCAATGAGCCCGAGTTCCTCGGCAGGCTTGAGGACGACCTCTTAGGTCTTGATCGCTCCAATATCGGAATCATTCCTTTAATGATAGGCACTTTCTAGAGATTTAAGGTCGACTATCAGGTTATTAAGCTCCTTCCAAACACTCTGCTGTCTCTCAACAAGGGCTTTATTCAAGTGATCAAGGAAGACTCGGGCTTGAGGCTGATTAGAGATGTGCCAGTAGCGGTTGTTGGCGACTTCGTGACTATCTGTGCTCTGAGCATTTCTCAGTCCTATTTAAAGCTGGACAATTTCATCAAGGCAATGAGCCAAATCTTCGTAGAGAGATGGGACTTCCTCGATCAGGATGATTATGCCTTCTACCTGGCTTAACTTGCCTCAGAGCTCAAGTCTCGAAATCCACTCTGGATTTCCAAGCTCGATCAGATTTCAGAGCTATCCGCAAACCTCGCTTTGATTCAGCAAGAGAAAGGAGTCCGCAACAGGAGGGACATCATTCTTGATTCTCTGAAGGCAGACTTCACGAAGGTTAACAAATTTCTCTACGTGCCAAACAAGTCGAGCGATCTTAGCAACGACGATCAGAGGAAGGTCGTCAAGCGATTTCTTAAACTAAACCCAGAAGACGAAAGAGTGGCTGGCTTTTGCAAGGCTGAGCCCTTATCACTCTTTAAACGGCATCCATCCCTGGAGGATATCGAAAAGCTGTTAGGTTTTAGCTTTCTGGCTCTCCAGAGGTTCTGCATGAACTTCTTGCTGAGTAACGAAGAGAACTCCCTTTTTCTTAACTTCGGTATCGGAAATGGAAAGACGCTACTTTGCTCAGTGTATGCCATCCTTGTCGCATTGAAGAATCAGAGCCCCGTGTTTATAGTTGGAAAGAATGACCACCTCGTTCTCCGCGACCACAAGAATTTTGAGCCCTTGATTACCAAGCTCGGCCTGAACACGAATCTCCACAACTACGCGCCGAAGATAGGCGTCTACTACTTGACTGAGAGCTTTCTCCATGCCCACAAAAATGACGATGAGTTCAACCAAGTCTTCGAGAAGGCCACAATTATTCTAGATGAGTTCGACTGGATCTTGTTCGATGGGGCTCCAGAAGACTTGTACAGCCTGAATGAGCAATTGAGGAAGGCCAGCAGGATAGTGGGCCTCACAGGATCAACCTTGACCTAGAAGGAGCAGACCCTCATAAGTGTTATCCATGACAACAAAGAGATCGCATTCCCCAGACTGAGCAGCATTATTGGAGAGCGAAAGGTCTAACTGACGCAAGAGCTTTTCACAAGATCTCAGCTAGACTTTCAAAAACGGGCCTACTAGCTCGCTTTCCAATAATGCCGACTCACTCCTGTCGTCATTGTGGCGCAAAAGTCCTATTGGACTATCGACAGCTACTTCCGAAAATTCTCACAGTTTCCCTACCACCCACTGATGAAGGTCAGGGGAATGAGGTTCGAGGCGCTGTTCGACGAGGGATTCTCCCAGAAGAACGCTGAGGGAAAGTACGGGGTTTATCTTCTGACCGAGAAGCAAGGCCGTGGTACCGACTTTAAGACGAGCCAGGAGATCGAATTCAACGGCGGGCTCTTTCTCATCATTGCAGATGTGTTTTCCGCCAGGTCAAACGAGCAAATCATCGGCCGAACTGGGCGACTACACAAGAGGGGGATTTACAAGCACCTGATCTATTAGCAGAACGCCACCTCGACCGCCGTCCAGATTATAGATCTGGAGCAGAGGATCCTGGCAAACAGCCAGCACGTCCGGTTGAGCGCACTTCAGCACCTTGTTCAGCTGAGGAGAGCTAGAGTGACGCGAGAGGCCAAGCTGAAGGAGGCAGAGAAAATCGCTAAGCAAGAGGGACTTCTAGTTAGGCGTGAAAATGAGCCTATCAAGCATGTTGAGGAAGAAGAGAAGGTTGGTACTTCAGCTGCGTTTAAAGAGGACTACGCTAGCAATGATCACTCGCTGGAGGCATCAGAAAACGAGATTTCAATGTCGGATATGGAGATAGGTCTTAGCGACGGTGAAAAGCTGCTGGCTCTCGAAGTCTAGTGCCCTGGAGAGGGCGAAGTGCGAGAGAAACAGTTAGAGGAGCCGAATGGCGAACAGGATATCGGCGAAGTCTCTCTTCTTACTGCCTCGAAAGAGAGCGACGACTTAGCCGCGAATTCGAAGCGTGAGAGCAAGAGGCTTCGGAAACAGAAGGAGAAGGCCCACCGCGTGATCGTTTCCCAACTCCAGGGCCTCGATGAGAATGAAAATCATCGTAGCCACAGGACGGAGTATTTACAGGAGGAGAAGCTGAGCGACTTGCATGAAACAAATTTCCCTGAGAAGAAGACCGTCCATAAGAATTGTGGGCGCAGCCTCACCTTGAAGAGGAGATCAGCGAGAAAAAGACCCTGGGCCCTGAAATCTGATGCAAGCGAGGAAGGCGAGACGCTTGACGCACTTGATTGAGAGCTAATGACGATGTGCTTAGTTCTTAAAATAATTTTTAATTAACTTTAAATTTAAGAGAACCCTCATGCAGTCTCTCCCTTTCAGTCGCATGTCGGAGGTCATTCCATGAGGTCTGGGCCACCCTCTCTCAGCACTGAGAGCAGGTTGCCGTTGTCGTCAATGATTCCAGTGTCGTGAAGCTGGTGCACGAGACCCTTATAATGGGTCATCTCCTGCAGCTGCTCCTGCATCATGCCAAACTCTTCTCTCATCCGCTTGTTTTGCTGAAGATACTTTTGCTTCGAGCCTCTGAGCTCCTTTTCCTCCTCCTTCACCTCCTCCAGGTCAAGGGCCTTCCTCTTCCTCATTGCTCCCGGCTTGATCAGATGAGCGGATCTTCCCTTGTGCACTATTGAATATATTAAGTGTACTAATCTTACCGCTATAGCTGACTGATCTTTTGAGAGCCTCGGCAAACTCTGGCCTCATGTGCACGAGAAGACTCTGCGAGTTATCGAGCCTCTCTCTGCGCTTGAGCTTTGCTTTTTAGATCATGGCATTGACGCCATCTGTGTCGAGGGTGAGCGAAACATCGCAGATCCACTGCTTATCCAGGTGCAGCCAATCACATTAGTCAGGCAGATACCTCATAAAGGTCGGCTTTGTCTTGGCAAAATCCAGGAAGTCCTCGGCAGTTAGGCCTTCTATTTGAGGAACAGCAGCGATTATTATGTCCTTTCTTTTTAAGTGCTACAAGAATTAATCTTTCTTTTCCTTACTTCTTTGGTTCCATCAATAATGCTCCTTAGAAAGTAGATATTGCAGCAGCCTATTTTAGGAAGGTAAGCCCCACACTCCTAGACTAAGAAGTCGTAGAGTTCTTTCTTGCTTCCTATCTTCTATTGCACCTCGTGCACATTAATCTTAGTTAGCCTCGATTCCATTTCTTGTTATAGTGGACAACAAATATTGATTGGGGGAGTGGGGAGTCTGCTTAATCTGTTTTATTTAATAATAACTACATTTCCCAGTTTATTATTAATTAATTCTCAGACTTTTAGGTTCCTACTTAATCAGTTTCTTCATAAAAGAATCCATCCTGCCGAGAAATAATTTTGATTCTGCAAAAATGGAAAACTCATCTGGCTCAAGCCTGCGCCAGCGGTCTATCACATCTTATTTTCCTTTTGAAAATGGTCATGAAGACAGCTCCCCAAGATCTGAGAGTGAGAGTCATCCAGACTCAATCTTAGCAGCTAACAAACAGTACCTCTAATTTAGCTGTAGAAGCTCAGGCATTTTCATTCCTGGGTAGCTCGAAGACACGGAGTTTTCGTTGCTAGACTTGACTCAAGCATTGGTGGAGAGAGAGATGGAAGATCTCGAATCTGTGGCTCATCGGGCTGTAGCTGATTGGCGGCTTCTTGATCCAAGGGATCAAAGCAACTCTAAATCCAACAGAGGCGAAAAACCACAACGCCTAAGCGAGACTTAGAGGATCGAGGCTATCGTTGATTGCGCTATCATTCATTAGGAATAGTACGGGGAATAAGCTCAATCCTAAGCTACTTCAGAAGGCAACTAATTTTCTAAGCGCTAAATAATCAGGGACTTCTTGAAGACAGGCTCAGATTCCCCTCTAGATTTGTCCTCCCAATTAAGAAGCTTAGATTTGGAGGATCGCCAACATAATAGAGTTGCTAGAGATACGTTAGAGCTCCATTTGGAACGCTATGGAGATACTCCTAAGGACTAACTTATAAGAAGACTCCATAGAGATTTTGGTTGTAGTATTGATAATATCATGAGAAGGCTAAAAGTTACGAGATACTAGGTTAGAAAAGCTATCAGCAATGACGTATAACTAGAGGGAAAGCTTGAGAGCAAAGCTATGAAAAGGAAAAGGAAGCTCTCAATTCATGGGGAGGCTCTTTTTTGAAGTCATTTACTTGACCGTTCCAGAATCAATACTCTAACCTCAGCTCAAACTCTATTACTCAAGTAGGCCAAAGTTAGTCTGAGCTTATCGAGACTGAGCGTCATAGCACGCCAGCGACTAAAACTGTCGTTCAAGCGCATTTATAATACCGATAAGCGAGCCAATAGGGAATAGGCCTTGGCGCAAAGGTAGTGGGCTGCTCACAACTATTGCAGCCTCCTGACTCAGAGAAAAACCATTATTAACATTGATGAAAGCAGCGTTTAGGTTATCGACTCGTAAATGAGAGGTTGGTCTGAGAGAGGTTCGAAGCGTTTCTCGACCAAAATGACTAGAATTCAGGCGGTCAATATAATTGCAGGGGCTAGCTCTTCAGGAGAAACATATTTGATGATGAATCAGGGCAGAAACAATAGCTTGACTTTGGTCTTCTTTTTGACTTAGATCGTAAAGAGACTGGAATAGGTTAACACAGAGTGGCGAGAGAGCACTTACTTTTTGCTTGATAATGCTTCTTACCACAGATCTAAATATTTTTTACAAGCCTCCCGGAGACTCAAGATCCCACTTGCCTATTTGGGTCCCTATCAGTTTGATATGGCTCCAGTGGAGAAAGTGTTTGCCTACATTAAGTAGAATTTGAGAAATATCAAAACTTCTACCTTCCTCAGCGAGAGAGTAGGCGATTAAACCGCCGAATAGGACTTGAAAACATCGGAGAAGATGCTCCTCGATATCAAGGACACACTCTTTAACGGAGATTTTAATTGGGTCGGAAGATCGTTCTTTAGCAACCTAGATAAGGTCATTTCGTTCCTCAACTGTGAGAAGATATAATGAAGCAGTCTTGAGTCTGGAGACTTTCTCTCACCAACCTGCATATCCCAAGTACTGTATTCAAATCTAAGATCATTAGGCAAGAGCAGGTAGGACAACTCATTCTTTATGAAATAACTTTCTTAAACTAACTCTTAAGTTATTATATCTTTATTTCTTTTTCTTTTCGACAGGTTTCCTCGTTTGCTCCCTCATAGCTCTGTTTAATTATTCATGATGCTTTGAGCCCTCTGATAGATAACTCTGATTCAATTGATCTCTTTGCGAAATTTGATTCTTCACCCCCTAGAAGTTTGCACAAAGTTTCCTATCTTTCTGCCAAGTATCTTTTATCTGATTCCTCGTGAAAAGCCTAATGTTTCTCAAACCAACTTTGCTAATTTCTCAAGCAGAAATTTCTTAAAACTTGGCTTAATAAACAGAATTATTAATTTTCTATCCTGATAAACTCTCCCTTTGCCGTGATTCATTTACAAGAGAACGCGAGTTTGCAGATATTGATTCATTGCTCACTCCAAGGGAATCATAAAATCGCCGCCTTGTAGTACTACGCCTCCTACTTCCTCATTGCCCAGCTTCTAATAACGCTCTCTGCTGAAAAGATTGCATCATTCTTTCGCCAACGCTGTAAATGATGGTTTTATTATTCAGAGGGTTTTATCGTTTGTTTTTAAATTCTCTTAGTTCACCTTCGATTTATTGAGTCATGGGAGTAGGCACAGGGGGAAAACTCAAAAGCCTAATAAAATCCCAAAATCACTTTGTCATTTTTATGCTACAAACTCTGCCCTATTTTCCCTTGAAGAGATGATTTGGTCCTTGGGCAGTTTACCAACTTCATAATGAAAACCCGAAATCAACTTATTTACAAAAGGTCTGATCCATTTTGTAGTCGTCTAAAATTGATTTTAAAATTTTGCAAGAGTTCTAGGCTATATTTTTCACTTCATCAGGCACCTGAAGGAGACTTGTGGTTAATATAGCCTCATTCTAGAAAGTTTTCTTATCTTTAAGCTTTTGATCCTTTGCTCTACTCTCTAATGAGAATGCTTTTATCTTCCAGCCGAGGTGTCACAACTTTAACCCATCCCCTCCTGGTTTACGGTTGCTTCTCTAAAGGAAGCTTGACTTCTCACCGTTTACCTCACCATAAATTTAACAAGGACTTACTCCTTATTTTACCAATCCCTCTCATCTCCACCATCGGCATGAAGACAAAGCAAACATTAGATCTGACTCCTTCTCCCCAAATAGATTTCTTAAGCTCTGGATTTGCTTCTACGATTCTCTCATTTGATAGATCTTCTTGTCCCTCTAAATTATCTCTCGCATCTATTACTTTTGCCTTCTATTTTCATTTTTCTCTTCTTTCTAAGTTAACTAGAAGTTTGATTTTAGAATCATTTGATTTCATCGTTTAGAACCTTAGCCCTCTTAATTGAAGCTATAACTTTTCCCCTTATTATTTTTTCTAAAAAATAATTATAATAATTATTGATCGATCTTTTTAAGTTATAAATAATCTTTCTCTCTAAAAGATAAATATTTATTTGAACTGCTGTCATTATTTAATAATTCTATTTATAATTATTTATCAAATTTGTGAAAGACTATCAGGTTATAACGATGAGCTTATAATAAAGATAAAATTAAAGTATTGACATCTCAAGTCTCCAGCAACAGCACGAGTTCCTATAAGATTAGACTACTGACAGAAAGAAATTCCAAAATGATTTTAACTCTAACCATTAGCAGAGTCCCCACCAAGTATTACTCTCATAGCCAGAAGATAAGTGCATCCAAGAGCAAAATTTCCAAACTAACTCCTCGCCGAGCCTCTCATCAAGTTCAAGCAATCAAAAGCAGCTGAATTTTAATAATCAAATACAAACAAAATCTATAAAGTCTGATTAAATTGCTTCTCATTAGAAAAGAGAAGTTCCATTAATTATCTAGAAAAGAAACTAAACCTAGACTGAGAGCTAAGATCAAGCGATTCTAGGTTCGAGATAGGCAAACTTTTCAACACTCAATAAAAGGAAAAGGGGCAGTAGATTTTTAAATCTCAAAAAATACAAAAGCAGGCTGCTATTGGAGCTCGGATTCACGGAGGATGAGTACGACTAGCTCTAATACTCGTTTGAATATTTTGGAGACTTTAAGAAGTGGTTTGATCGCTAATACGAAATAAAATAAAATTAAATTCTCCAAAATAAAAACAAGGTGCTCAATAAGAATAGTGATCAAAACAAAAATACTCAAGTTGGCTTGGATGATGGGAGAGAAAAATTATTAGAGTCTAATGAACTGGAGCAATCAGAAAATCAACAGATGCTTGATAAAATCAGTAGCTAAAGAACTTTAAATTTAGAAACTCAAATAGAGGAAAATAAAATTTCATCTTCAGAAAGAGAATAAATTTAGATTCAAACTAATAAAAAAATGAGTGGAGACTTAGAAAAATCAACAGAGCTTAACGAAATCTTTCTAAACTCATTTCAGGAGATCCTAGACACTGTAACAGCCGCAAATTTCAGTAGAAGAAAATTAAAGAATGAAATAATAGAGAGAATGCGAGACATCAATGATCATTTAGGCATGGACATGATTTTATCAATGCAACAGATAAAGTAAAGCGAGAAAGATTTGAGGAATCACTTATCCGAGCTTGAAAGGTCATAAGTTGGAGAGCACTAAACAAAGATGGTAAAGACTCTTAAATTTTTTGATTGGGGGATGAGACAAAGGATAGGAAGCTCAGTTTAGTATTAGGGGGATGTGCGTGACAAAGCACTTTGGCAATAAGTCCTTGAAGATAAGAAGATTGGAAAATCTAGAAATCGATTTGACTTAATAATGAGTGACTCGCCTTGGAAAGACACTGGAGCAAGTTAAGACTATGGGTTGATGGATGACATGGAGTGCCTCCGCAAGATCCCTATCGAGGACCTGCAATCTGATGGTTGGCTTGCGCTCTGGGTCACCAATGCTAAACACTAAGTAGCAAACAAATATCTAGATGATATAGGATATGAGCAAAAGGAGCTGATAACATGGGTGAAAGTCAAGGATAATGGCGAGATCAGAGACAACATCGGTTTTTATTTGAGGCATAACTCAGAGCATTGCATATTAGCCAAAAGGAAGGGAGAATTCACCGAGCTAAGGAAGATAACAAAAACACATAAGGCTCGGAATGTTATAATTGAACCAATGAGAGAGGCCTCCCGCAAGCCAGATGAAATATACGAAATCTTGGAGACTCTCGTCCCAAATGGATCCTATCTCGAGATTTATGGCCGCCCTCACAACGCGAGAAAAGATTGGTACACGGTCGGCAACGAAGCGATTCTCCGAAAAAAGCACAGAAAGGTTCAAGCAAGGGCGAAAAGCATCAAAATGAACCTAAAAAAGATGAAGAAAGCGCAATTGATAACAATCGATTGATAAAACTTCTAATTATTCTTAATTATTGATTAAATATTCAATTGTCTTATTTTGTCTTAATTCAGAAAAGGGGTTTTATCTTACATTTCTAAAGTTGGCTTTTAAAAATTTTATGGAAAATTTAAGACTGAATACTCTTCTTAATATACTTTTATCTATTATATATAGTGAAGGAGAAGTTTGTCGATAAGATTAATGGATTATCCAAAGGGGAATGAAAAATATTAAATCACAGTTTTATAAACTTATATCATTTGATTTTTCCTAAAATTAAATTGTTAATTTAAAAGATTCAGAGGACTAAAATTTACTTTTCTGTATCTCTGATTTTTATTTTTAATTTTGATTCTTTCTTTGGTTTGCAGGTGAAGTTGATAAAGCCTTATTTAGATGTTAAGATTGATCAGTAAGACTTTAGTATTTCACAGATTACATATGAATTTCGACATCCTATTTATTTTGCTCTTCATTTTTATTTTATTGCTAAGCAATTTTAAACATGATTCCTTGAGGTTTCTTTTAATTTTTCTTGTTTGAATAAAATTCTTGTATTTAAAACTTCCTATCTTTCGCTGGCCTTATTCTTTTAGTTATGGGATATATATTTTCAAATTAATCATCAATCATAATTCCAGCAGATGTCTTACGAGTGATTTAGTTTCTATTCGATACCCTTGTAGTTTAGTACCCTTCTTAATTTCGAAATAAGAAGAATTTGATAGGACTATTTTTACTTGCCTCAACATTTTAGTCTATTCCTTATAAATTTATCTATGCCATTTTACTTTTAACTTTTCTTTTCTCAGTAAGATTTTTTTAATAATAATCTGGATAATATAGCTGAAAATTTAATAAAAAAGAGAATTTAATCAATTATTAAATTAAAATGGAATAAATGATTGAAGGTTGAACTGTGCCCAATTTAAATGATTATTTGACCATTCGATTCAGCATGAAAATTTAAGAACTTTACATCATTGTAACTTTTGTGTGGGAGCGCTCAGTCAAGAGTTATAAACTACACAAGATTTAATGAAGATCATGAAGAAGAATATGAAAAATGCGCGAGTCATATCTCGCTGCTAAGAGGTGCTGTGAAGATGATTTAAGAAGAAGATCATATTAGTTTTCAAAGAGCTATCGACCAAACTACAGATCAGGAGGTGAATCTACGATTTCAACTGTCACCTTTTTGCAACTCTCCAATTATTATGTTAACAAATCATCGATTTTAATTAAAATTCCTACTATATTATGGCAATTCTTACTGACTGTTCTAATCTGATATCACTTAACCTAAAGTTAATTTTCTTTCCTCAGATTTACCTTTCTAGGCTTTTTATTCTGAATCGTCGTATCTTGAGCTAATTCTTACTGATTCAAAATGCCTGGCAGTGGCCAAGCTCTTCTTAAATTTAAAGTTCTTTAGTTTCAAGTTGTTGAGCATTAACTTTGATGGAGATTCGCTATTATTCAAAATGTGTTTTTCATCTTGCGAACTTATTTTAATTAGATCTATTGCAGGAATCTATTTGATATTTATCAAGCCTCTGCTCTTTTAGAGAGAAGAGGACTACTTATAGTTTTAAATATTTTCAATAGAAGATTGCCCTTTTAAAGAAATTGGCTTACTCAACTTAAGATTATTCTGATTCCTAGCTAATTTTTCTCCAGTTTGAGCTAATAAAAATTAAGATTCTTATTAAGAATTGTTAGATTTCCTTTATCGCGAAATCGAAGGAGCTGCAGTTCTAGAGGAGCGCTCATAGTCAACATAAACACCTCGAATAGGCTTTCTTTCTAAGTTTGTATTGTCTATATCATAAGTTCCAACAGGTGGGATTAAGGATTCTCTTCTAGTGCCAGATCTTTTGAATTGCGATACTGATTGCTTACTGGGGCTTTGATAAATTTAGACATGGATTTTTTCCTTCAATTCTTTGACCTGCGTAATTACATTTTCATTTGAGAGAGTTTTCAAATAGTAATTATTATTTAAGGACTTATAATGAAGTCTCCAACTTTAGATTCAACTTAAGGTCTGTCTTTAGTCTAACTGAGTTAGAATCGAATAATTATTGTTCAATATATGATGTGAATATATCCCTTCATTATTCTTGAGATGCACTGATAAGTCATGCTACCTCCTCTGCAGGGCCAGACATAATAGTTTTAGCCAAGCATAGTGCACAAGCTGATTATTGTCTCTGTTTTTCCAGATCCTTAACTACCGACAAGAAGACCTCCTTAATTTGAGCAAAGTGCTTGGAATAGATGACACATCACTCTTTCAGTCATTGGAGTGTGGATGTATCCTCCTTCTGATTGGCATTACTAGTCAAAAGGATTCAACTCGTATCCATAATAAAATTGAGTATTAAGAGTCGTTGCGGTAAAGTCAAATGAGTTTAGAAACTCTAATTTACTTTACTTCTTACTTCCCTTTTTTAGGTACTCAAATATCTAAGTCTACTAAAATCCTTGTGAAAATGTTTGGAATTCCTCTTCATTCTGTTGAGTATTATCTCTTTTCTCCTCATTGTCACTATTATTCTTCTCTGATTCTTTTTCAAAATGCAAGCATCCTTCCTCAAATTACTTTTGAAATAGTAGCTTGTTAAACTCATATCCAGCTTTCCTTTATAAGTCTGTGAACTCTGAGTCAAAAGGATGAACCAAGTTCTGCTCACTCATTTGTAAGAGGTTGTTCATTGCAGAGATCTATTAAAGTGACTTGCTGCATTCAGGATCTTTTGAGTCAAAATTAACATTATACATGTCCTATACTCCTAAGTTGCTACTAAAATTCTACCCACCTCCAGCAGATTTCTACCATTTAGAACTGGTGGGTCCATCATCAAGAGGATTATAATCGTTTGAATTGAATATACCTTGTTTGAATAACAACTTCATTTTAATTAAACTCATGTATTCAAAACTTGACAAAAGTCCCACATCAACACTCTCATAGGTATTTTTACCCCTTCCCTTGAATGGATCATTCTAAAATCCAAAAGTTTATTTTTAGGTTGTCCGATTTGGGCTTCCATTTCTTTAGCCAGGTTGATTCCCAAGTAGACTTCTCAAGAAATTAACCTTGTCTCTATAGGAAAGAATGGCAGCAATCATATTTTCAAGCTTTAGCAAATGAAGGTATTAGAACTATTCTTCGTTTCTGATTCTATCGTATTAATCCATACTCGAAGTCACATCGTCTAGTCCCTTAACCTTACTGCGAAGTTTATTTTTAGGATTCTACTAATTTACTAGATTTATGTCATTCTAGATATCAGTTTCCTTCTCATTAAGTTTAGCCCTTTATGATTTGAGTCCAGTATCTTAATTAGTAGAGTCAGCAAATTTACCTTGTCTGCTTTTGATGACTGGACTACCGTACTCTGGTGGACTAATACCTTTTACTTAAATATTTCCAAACTAGAACTATCTGTCATTCTTGTCAATTTGGATGACGCTTGCTCTCACTTTCGAATCCCTAAGTCCTCTCCTTTCATTCTAATCTGTTCCAGGAAGACTCTTAAGAGATCCTTTTTGCTTTGGTTGCTGCTATGACTTATTTTATTTGAGAGCTAGCTCTTGAGAAAAAGGGTGCTCTTTATTCATAGTTTTTCTGTCTTACTCGGATTCGAGTATCTCAAACCTGTCTACTTCTTTTTCTAGAGAGAGATGCTGCTTATCGAGGGATAGTGCCTCGTGATGCTTAGTTGAAGTTTAGCTTAAGACATGCTTGCCACCATGGAAGGGGTCTCTTCACTTAATTTCTTTGATGTGCTTCCTTAGTCTAATTGCTAATCCTTCTGCTGATCTCTGAATCTCTTGCTCGTACTTCAGGAAACTCTTGGCGATGCTTGATTTGTGTTTATGAACTTCTTCCTCGTTGGGACTTTAAGTGCTTGAGTTATAGTAGATTTAAGGAATGTCATAGTGAATCTTCAAGTTCATGCTCAGAGCCCAAACTTGAAAAGGAACATCAAGCTTAATCTCCTTGAGGATTCGATTGTTCACTAGTTGAGTTTAAACTTCCATTTTCAATTGATTCTTTATAGACGTCTCCAAATCTATAAGGAACTAACCAAGTTGTCCACTAGTGTCAATTTTCATAGGAGAGTCAAATCTCATA
>JAJKFJ010021480.1:0-13583 GCA_027382625.1 Tetmemena sp. SeJ-2015
AAAGATTATAAATTCATCAAGAACTGTAGTTGTTTGCTAATTTTCCTCTTAAAAGGGTTTAACTGTAATAAGAAATCCAATCATTAAAGCACAACAGCATAGGACAAGCAGGCATTAGATAAAAATTTAATAAGTTTAAATTACTATATGAACATAGTAAAAACTATTTATTTAACTTAAATATATTAAGATGAAAGGGTAAGAATACACATAGACAATTATTCCGACAATCAAAAGCCTTTGAAACATAAAAAGAGGATAGTAGTAAACTTATAGTATTGAATCAGTTTAGAATTCTTCAGTTAGCATTCCAAACTATTTCCTCCATGTTTAACTTTTATTCTCTTTCTATTTTTGTAAATAAGAGACATAGTTATGAAAGGAACTAATACAGATCCGCCCCAAAGACAAATGCTATTCCAGAAGCCATAGTTTGATCATAGTTTTTAAATTTCATGAACTTTGTATTTAGGATTATCTAAAGAATGAACTCAAGGTATTGCTCTACTATACCTCTTAACGGTGAATTGAAGAAAAATGAGGACTTGATATTTTCCCAGATCTTCACTTTTTTGCAGAGTTTATTCATCATAAGCACGCTAGGAAGAAGAACGAGAAAAGCGAAAATCCAAATTGTGATCTTCTAACCATAGGATATTATGAAATAAGGAGATATATCCTCATCTACAAAAGTTGGTGACAAATTATTGGCATCACCTCTCTCTTCAATATTTTGAGTCAATAAGAAGTCTGCAATATTTGGAATGTAAGAATTAAATTCACCCAGATCCCCGGAGGCCATGCTAAAATATTGGGTAAAGAGGACACATTTTCTGGGAAGTCAATGTTCATATACAGTAAAATACTGAATACTTATAAAGAATGAACGAGACCCCATAGAAACTGCATAGATGAACTTAATGCAACTTTTAAAAGTAGGTTAAAGCTGAAAACGGAGAGAAATGTATATTTCATTGAAGAAGCTGTCCCTGAAGCTGCACCTGCTTCTGATGCTGATAAATAGATAAAAGGATTAGCATTTATAGTTGAATAGTAATTTTCAGCTAAACTATTCCCTGCTAAATCTTTAATAACCTTGAATCCTTAAAACTTATAGTTATCAACTCTGAACCATCCATAGATTACATAAATTTCTCTAAGATGATTGAAAATCTGACTATTTTTCTATTTGGAAGGATTGGATTACTAACATCATCAATTAATCTCCAACTATAATCATATTACCTTTTGAGCCAATAATAGATACTATAAGATTGTCTGCGCTTATGTATGAAGAATTTAGGATTTGAATGGTTCTGAAAACTATATGAAAACTTGGTTGATCGGTGAAATTGCTGATATTTAGAAAGAGGGAGGAATTATTTCCTTGCATGAGGTATTTGGTGAAAGACAAGAATAACCTACTCAATTAAGCACAAGTTACTACATCCATCTCCGAAATTAAATTGCCATCATCGCATTATTTACTTCTTATTAGACCATCTCCACAAATATCCTCACATTGATAGTACTCATTCGAGAAATAACCGGATAATTCTTCGCAGAGTGTACAATTATGAGCTTAAGGATTAAGTAATGCTCCAGGATAACACTATGAGCATTATGTTTCCAGAGGCCTGTGCATCTTTTGCATCTTTGATGGCAAGTTTAGCATCTCCCTTAGGAAGCTCCATTTATTAGTTCAGGATACCAAGAGAAATACTGTCCTTCTATACATTTAGGAATAATGCATGAAGTTCCTTGCAAATTATCCAAGCTTCTAACAGATCCTAGTTCGTCTTCACTGTACAGCTCAGTGCAATTGTAACATTGCTTTGAAGACGGTCCATAGCAAAGGTTGCAAGCTTGATGGCACACTATTCAATAACTTTAAATACGAAAAATTATCTTACATCTGCAGGTATAATCAGTCTTATCAGCATAGTAACCTTCAGGGCATTTTTCATAGCAACCATTCTTTAAGGAATAGTAGCCTGGTATGCATTATGGACACTATGAAGTCTCGTTTTTACCATAACATGTCTTGCAAGGAGGAGGGCATGTAAGACATGACCATGACTAAATATCTGCATAAGTTCCTTCTACGCAGAGATCAACACACTCTGAGTTGTAGAGAAAACTTCCAGGCTTGCACGAGTTGCATGTATTGTACTCAGCGTCCCAACATTTTTAACACTTGAAGTAGCAAGCTATAATTATGATGAATTAAAAAATGATTACGCTTAATAGTCAATATAAAAGGTATAACAGTTTCCCATAATGCATCATCTATTCCAACGCACTCCATCTAAAAGATTCCTACATCTGATAAAGAAGGGTACCCTCCAATAGTTCCATTCGAAAAGTTTCTATTAACAAAGTAGGGTAAAGCATTTCCATTCTGGGATTGTCTAAAATACATATTAAATGGGTTCGGCTCAGGATTTAAATTTATAATGATAAATATAAATATCATACTAATAATATAGTTGAGAATGATTGATTAAAATAATAAATGGGGATTTGAAACTTCATCTCAGTTGAAATCAGAAATTGACCCCCCTGATCTGTAGCTACTTCGATAGCTAGCCAAAAATTGATATGATTTTCTTCTTTAATCATCACCTCAGCACCTCCAAGTAGCGATATATGATGCACGCACTCTTATCAATTTCAAAATGTAATCCTCTAGAAGTTGTGTAGTTTATAACTCTGTACTGAACGGTCTCACACAAAAGTTGCAAGGATAAAACGTTCTTTGTATTTTATGCTGAATTTAATGGTGTAATAATTATTCAAATATGAGATAGTTCAACAGTCACAGATTAATTCCATTTTAATTTAATATCTAATTTAATTCTCTTTTTTATTAAATTCTCAGATAAAATATATAGGAATACGCAAAGAGCGAAGAAAAATATATATTTTGTAGCAAGAATTGAAATTATTTTTAATTAAATTTAGGATTAGTAAAAATTTCATCCTTGTTGTAATGATAGAAGAACCAATTATCAACTATTCCAACCCTATTCGGCAATACTCCAGTTATAGCAACGAGAGGCCAATTAGGAATTATAATGACGCTAAAATTTATGTATCGCTAAAATTGTAAAGTTTATGAATTCAATTTAATCTTAACTTATTGGTTGTTTTAAATAAATTCATAGAATTATAAGGTTTAATTTAGAAGATTTTAATTTATTTTTTCATCAGAAGTAGAATAAGATAATAGATGGAAAACTAAACCTAATGAAGATAGAGCTTAAGAAGAAAGTGCAATCTATTAAATTAGAGATTGATTTTAAGTTTATGCTTTTAAATTTGATGAGGTAACAAGCCCTAGCAATTTAATGTCAGGATCATCAAGAACACAACAACTTTCTGACAAATTAGTTTAGTACTTGCACTTTGGACAATTATCAAATGAGAGTGAGGCTTGATTCCTATCAGATGTTGTAGTCAAAGAGGGTTTTGCTTAATGATGATTATGTTCTTGATGTTCAAAAGTACTCAAACCCAAGTATACTTTTGAAATTTTTTGAATTTCTAGCTAATATGAGTCTCTGTTTATTTGAAGTGATATATAAACAAAGAAACAAACCCATTGTACTTCTAACTTAAAACAATCCATCATAAAATCTTTTTCATAAAAACTAAAATGCAAAAATATTCTTTTGTTTTGAAGTATTTCTATTGAAAATTTTCTTTACATTAAAATGGAGTTATATAATATAAAATATATCAATTTAAATTGTTTTAAGTATCCTAACATATATTTAAAAGTAGGCATCTAAGGAAATTATATACTGTTTGATTAAAAAGAGCAAATGTTAAATTTTTTTGTATTGCCTTTTACTTTATAATTTTAGTTGTTTAATATCTTGGTTGTGAAATAAAATCTTCGAATTTAATTTCTATAGAGTGGTTGCCTATAAAATTATTGGAAAATGGGGTGAATGTGAGATTCTAGGTCAAATTATTCCAAAATATCCAAGTTCCTAAAGCAGTTTCATCGTAGATAGAGCTATTTATATATAGCTGATAATAGTTTGGCTCTCCTAAAGGATCTGAACTTGAATTCTAGAACAATAGCTCTAATTAAGTTGGAACTTATTGCTTAGTACCAATTTTTAATCCAAATTCAGATAGTTTTTTTTGCGTTTCTTTTATGAAAGAATTAAAAAATTAATTAGAAAAATATCTGAATACTTTAAAACTCCAAATTGCTTTATAATAAAGAATTCTTTAAATTTGTAAATTAAGACATCCCAACCTTTTTAGACTCAAACTCTATAATTACATTATCTAATTGCATGAATAAATTAAATAAATCGTTTTATTTTAAATTTGAGAATTTGCTGCAATTTATTTCAATTTCAAAATCGAGCCATTTTAGTAGACTTAGTAAAACTATATAGTTATAATAAATTATTCTCTTTTAAACTTTAGCTTTAATTATCTTGATTTTTAATAAATAAAAGAAGGATTATAAAAATATTTATCGACAAAAATAATTTATATAAAATTTTGATTGGTTAATAAGTAATTTGATCATCATAGGAGCCAACCACGTCTATTTAAGATTTTGGAAATACCTAATAATAGAATTGGTAATTGTTAGGGGCTCCATCCCACTAATCTTGCACTTTTAGTTCAAAGAAGTAGTTGCCAGTGTACTCATTGTTTCTTGGTGTCTTTCCATAAAATGTGATATTGCCCGGTTGAGTTTTGTTCACCTCTACCTTTATCCAAGAGACGTCGTTCAAATAATTGTTTGTGGAAACTGTGGGAGTAATTATCACTCTATCTCCTTCAAAATCAGTGAAATTCTAATACCAAATAGTAAAAGAGATAAATCATCCAAAAATATTTAAAATAATAAATTTGATTAAAATAAATTAGAAATAGTTGAGTTTCCAACACTTAATTTAAATTAATTTAAAATAAAAGATAAAACTTTTATAAATATGAGTTAAGCATTTATATTTTCCAAATTTTAAAGAGAAACTTTGAGTGATAAAGATCGAGCCTCTATTCTAAGAAATGGATGCACTTAAGTAGGGAGCATAATTTGGATAGATGAAGACATAAATATTATAGATATTAGGAGTGTCAACATTATAATCATCCCATACAAGCACTTGCACCTTGAACCTAATATCTAAAGTATCTTCTGAAAGCGTTTGATTAGGATTGATTATTGAAAACACCATCCCAGATTCATCTGAGGAATTTACATAGAGCCAGTTAATTATATTAAAATTATGGAAGATAATTTAAAGTTAATGGTAGAGTTAACATTAATGTTAAAGCCATTAAGTACTTGAACATTAAAATAAGGCTTGTCATTTTCATTATCATTTTCGAATTAGATGGTCCAGCTCCTATCATGATGTGCATTAACTCTAGGGTTAAATAAGAAATTCAGCTTGGGAGTTGGTGCTTAATTTTTCACTATCTGAATTTGAAAGTCTATAGAAGCTTTAAGGGATGGGGTAGATGCAAGAGCTGCGGTGTAGGTTAGAGTGTATGTTCCAACATAAGAATTTGTCTTTGCAAAAATTGAAACAAACAAAAGCTTCGTATCAAATGCGAATAAACCGTTAGCTGAAAATACAGTTCCGTTTTTAAAAGTTAATGAATAGGTCATAGATTCATAATTATAGATAGGAATTTAATAGATTAGAGGAGGTAGTAGAAATCTTAAATACATTTGCTTCAAACCCCAATTATCTTAATAAGTAAATATATTCAGTTATTTTAATTCTGACCCGACCACCTGACCACAGGTAAGATTATTAAAAGATTTAATTTACAAAAATAATTAAACCTGACCATCTGACCAACGGTAAGTTGGGAAGGGATTAGACATTTATTTGCACTGGCTATTTTAAAAGTTTATAAATAAATATAGAATTAGTTTAGAAATGAAATGCCTTCTTTGGAACTCATTCTTTTTCTAAATATTTAGCGAGGTCTTATAAGCTCCCCGACATCGTAAGAATTACTAAAACATTTCTAATAATGATTACAGGATTGAACATGCAAAAGTTGAGCCACAACGAGAGACACCATTTCTACTTCTTACTTGAACAAGACATACAGCCTCTTCTCCTCTACTAAGTACTAGAGCAGGAGCTCTCACAACAAATGAGGGCCTTCAGCCATTGCCTAGTTTATAAAATCGAGTCCGTTGCCCAGGTCCTCTTCTCCGTTCACCTTATGGAAAACAAAGTGGGGATCTCGAAGAGCTATTTCAAGCAGAAGGACTGCAAGGGGTACAGGCTCTTGGTCAAGCTCGGACTGAAGTGCCAGCAGTTAAGTAAAGTTGAGATCGAGAGACACATAAAGTCCTCATCGTAGAAGGAACTCCTGGCTGGACTGCAGCCCAATTTCGATAAGCTCCTCGCCAAATGGAAGGTCAAGACCAAGCGAGAGTCGAGTGAATCTCACTCGAGGTGCTCGGAAAAGCACGAGGAAATAATATGGGACTTCACCCAGGAGTTTCGGAATGGAAATGCCTGATCTGTAGAGGAGTTCTACTGGCGTCACAAGGATGATAAATGCAAGCAGAAGCAGATAATTAAGAGCTTTGCAAATCTCTAGACGGCACTGCGCATTGAGAGAAAGCACTAGCCCGAATTATACCCTCCAGAATCTAAGTACAAAAAACTAGTGGAGTACTTTGAGATGCACAAAGTCGGATAGTTCAGGGAGCAAATCCTTTCTTCAGAATTTCTGGAGAAGACAGGATACAAAGAGATAGTGGAGGCACTGTATGAGGTCATCTTTAGGAGATGCCCTGACAAAATCAATGCCGTGTGGATGCATGGATAACCTAATCGAGGCAAGTCAACTCTGTTGAAGTACTTGTCAATGATTTTCAGATGCGAGGAGCTCAAGCTGGTGAGCAATAAATTTTCGGTTGATACCTGTAGCTTCCAATATGAGCCGTAGCTCGTCATCATAGATGAGATCAAGAGAAGCATGTTCTTTCAGTAGGACCTACAAGAGGACCTCAAGTAGCTGTTCGAAGGAAATGGTTTCGCAGTCAACACCAAGTTTCAGTAGCCTGTCACGAGGTATGTGGGTTGCTAGGCGATCGTTAGCTCCAACACCTTTCACATCAACGACCTCAGTGAGATTGACCGTAGAGCATTCATGACAAGAATGAGAGTGGTACATTTCAACGAAGAGATGGGAAGAGAAGATGAGAGGTTCCCATTCCAAGCCCTCGACCTCGTAAAGTATTTCCTAGAAAGATTGCACCATGACATCAGAGAATCGGAGATGGCAAATACTCACACAGCAGATTGCACTTTTGACAAATTAAGCTAGGATGAAATCGAAGGAGAAGAAGATGCACAGCAGAGACAGAGAAGTATTGGAACCCAGACTGACGGAGAGAGATGCCCTATAAAGTGCTTTGTGATGTTGGACTGAGTAATTTAGTGCTGCACTTATATAGTTAAATTTGTTTAATAAACTTTTAAAATAGCCAGTGCAAATAAATGTCTAATCCCTTCCCAACTTACCGTTGGTCAGATGGTCAGGTTTAATTATTTTTGTAAATTAAATCTTTTAATAATCTTACCGGTGGTCAGGTGGTCAGGTCAGAATTAAAATAACTGAATATATTTACTTATTAAGATAATTGGGGTTTGAAGCAAATGTATTTAAGATTTCTACTACCTCCTCTAATCTATTAAATTCCTATCTATATTTATTATGAGTGAATTATTTGAATTCACCAGAGCACTAAGTAAAAGTTGGAAGAATAAAGTTTTGCTCAAATGCCATAACTGCAAATCCTCCATAGGATGAATTGACCGGAGTTCCTAGTCTGCTCACAATAGTAGGAGGCGAAGGAGCAGACTAAGTTTAACATGTGCCTACTTAAGCCCTTCGATTGGCACTAGAATTGTTGATTGGAAAAGAGGTCATGTTTTGAATGTTGCCATACCATCTATAAAACAATTTTGATGGCACAGACCAACCACTTCCAAAATATCCATTAAATTTAATTTCATATTGAAACTTGTTAAATAGATGAAGGAATTATCAAAAGCGAAGGCTTAGAGATCAGTCCAGTTTGCTGATGAAACGAATTGGCCTTCATATCCATAAGGCACGTTTTAACTCGAGAAATAGTTTGAGGTATAAGATTGGATGTTGCAAGGAAGGTCCCAATTAGGAACTGAATAATCTTGGAACTTGTATAAGAAGCCATTATTTTCCATACCACCACTTAAAACAGTCCCTGCTCTTGAAAATCCCCACATTATAGAATTTCTTTCGAAAAAATAACTTCTCCAAAAATAACAAATTTTCATTTCAATTTTAACATTTAATGAAATACGTAACAGGAGATGTGGAGTAAGTGACATAAATTGAGCTAGATTTATAGGAGAGAGTAGATCCTCCAATATTAAAAATTGTAATGATTTGATAAGATGCATATCCCCAGGCTACAACTAATAAGTTAGGATCTGATGTTGCTTATTTCAGGGACATATGATATGCCGATGAGCCAGTTTGAAACTGCCATTCTAACTAGGATGCTAGTAAACCAGTGGTTGGATTAACTTTGAGCAGATAGTTTTCATAAGCAGCAGGAGTATATGCATAGTAGCAAGTGGCTAAATAGAGATAACTATTGGCGAGCTCTAAAGCGAGGGGAGGCTCAGTACCTGAGTATGTAAAGTAGTTGTAAGAATAAGAGTAGGTATAAATTAAGCCTCTCGCCCATGAGACAGATCCATCAGATTGAGAAGTTGACATCAGAGCTACGTATTTGTAACTGTACTGAAAAGTGATGGCTGAAAAAACTCGAGATGAAGAATATCGAACATCATATCCATATATGGACTGATAATAAATAAACATAATTTTTAATTGTAAATAAACTTCATAATCATATTAAATGATAGTTTTATCCTCGATTTAAGCTTTCATATGTTCTAAAATAAACAAACCTGTAATTTTTGTCTAGCTTTAATATAAATGCCTCATAAGTACTTCCTTTATTAAAAAGAGATCCAACGTGGGAGCCCGTTAAATACTGATAAATATAAATTTAAAAATAAAAGGAGATAAAGTCTATAAACCTAATTAGTGAATCTGATGATAAGAAATATATTTTAGCTATACATATCTCCACTAGATAAATCAATTTAATAGTCAGCAACTTCTATAGCCCCTTATCTAAAGAAATGCTTAGCTAGTGTATATTTCCCAAAACTTGTATGTTTGAAGAAAGCCACAGAATCCTTTAAAGAAGATGATGTTGATTAATGAACAAAAATGGACTGTATGAAGCCATTATATCCGTAGTAAGCATGGCAATCATAAACTGAGAACGCCAATCTGATTGTAAGATGGAAATTTAAGTTAAGCCCCTTTGTGAAAGAAGACAAGAATCCTGAATATTGAGAAAATCAGTGAGTTAGTCAATAAATTCAAAATACTAAATATAACAGGCATTAATTTAATAATTGTCTAATTAAAATTTGGGGTTTGATCTCTCTTATTCAAAAATGGAAAGTTATCTGATCACAGAGGCTGAGAAATACTAGACATTCAGCTCATAAATCTCATCGTAGAAGCTCCCGAAATGCGACTTGGACCCCTCAGACTTCTTCGAGAACAGAGGATACGAGTTCATACTTGGCTGATCTGGAAAGCTAGTGACACACATCCATCATTTTTTCAAGGATCAAGGCGAATACTCCAACCCCTACCCTAAGAGGCTCTCTCACTGGCACATCGCTTTAAAGAGGAGAAAGGTTGGGCGCAATAAAGTAGGTTCAGTGTTCGCATCTGCTTTCTTCATTGGGGAGCTTGCGAATGACTTGAACTGCTACATATTTCACATGGCAACCAGGACTGCCTTTCAAGGATAAGGCTTTGGAAAACTATTCTTGAAAGATGTGGAACAATACATGCAGTCGCAGAAGGTGTACAGCCGCAGGAGCATGACGCTTGTGGCTGGTCTGAATGAAGGGTCTGGACAAGCTGGGTTCTTTTAAAAGATGGGCTTCACTCATGACATCCCACTCAGGTACAGGGGCTTGGATTGGTCAGGCAGGAAAGTGATCTGCTAAAGGATTGGAGATAACTTAGGGCAGAAGCTAGAGAGAATATTTAAGCATAAAGAGTTCTCGCCAATTCGCACCAACGAACTCGCCTTTTCGCACCAGTCCTAATCTGTGTTGCCTGAGTTGTTTAGGAAATAGAAGACTGTCTCGCCTTCTTAGGCATTCAAGCCAAAGCAGATATTGAGCCAGACACGAGGGAAAGCAGGACTTGATTCTAACACTACAGATCAGGAGGAAAGGATCCTTCGTAAAATTAAGGAAGACGGTGATTGCCAAAGCTCAGAGTAAAGCAGAGCCCCAATCACTAAGGATAGAGATGATAAGATCAACAAACCACAGCTGTTAGCGAAACGATAAGCCACCAAACCCAGCTCACCCTCAGCCAATGTGACGAAAACGAAAAACACGCTGTATGGAGTTCTAGGTGAACACCTCAAGAGGAAGGCAGTGAAAAGCAAAGGAGGTGCCTTCAATAAGCATTGTAGTTATAATGGTTGCCAGAAGTTGAAGCCTATCTCTGGCGATCATTGGGGCAGGTATGTAAAAAAACACGAGAAAGCATCAGGAACGAAGGAGCACATTGAGTTCAAGAGGTGCTATGGAGAGCAGTGTGAAACATGCTTAGCTAGTAAGTACTCGAAATGAAAGAATTAGATTAAGGTTTACTTCATTTGTTGGTGCGAATAGGCGAGGTAATTTGGGTGCGAATAGGCGAGGTAATTTTGGGTGCGAATTGGCGAGGTACTAAACTCGTAATAGCGAATAAACCGATTCCAACCCAAAAGTTGATATTTCCTATTGACACTTATTGCGAATAACTAACGCTGTTTATAGGCATGAATAAGGCGCAGAAGAGGCATGGGAAGCACAAACAGCTGAAGTGCGAAGAATGCCTAACGAGTAAAACATCGGAGAGCTTTGTAAAGGGATCCGATCCGCAAATA
This sequence comes from Tetmemena sp. SeJ-2015, assembly GCA_027382625.1. NCBI lineage: Eukaryota > Ciliophora > Spirotrichea > Sporadotrichida > Oxytrichidae > Tetmemena > Tetmemena sp. SeJ-2015. The sequence goes on from JAJKFJ010021480.1 coordinate 11,042, forward strand.
TGCAGAAAGTGCTGGAATAGGATGTGAAGCTAGATGCAACGCAATTTGGATGAAGAAAAGTCAGCACATAATAAGGAAGGAAGATGCACAGTCAGAGTGGTGTGATGGAAGGCTCATAAGAATATAATCATGCAATTCTAATTTTTAAAACTTACTAAAACTATTCGTTGTATTTATCTAACAGCAAGTATCAAACCCCAATTACAGAAAAACCTATTAGTTGCCTGTTATATTTAGTATTTTGAATTTATTGACTAACTCACTGATTTTCTCAATATTACGAAGTGTAAGTTGTTAATTCTGCATCACGAGTTTTGCCACACATTAGGAAGTTTTCTCCTGCTGCATCCATATCCATCATGTGATATTCAGTGTAGGTTGACGTTTTGTAAAACATAGCTAATATATTAGAAGTAGCGCACTCCACCTAAGGCTTTCCATAGTTAGTTTCAGGATAAACCTCAACTGCAAAAGTGAAATCAGAGAAAGTTAAATTCTTGGCTCTGATTGTAAACCTTACTCGAACTGTGTATGTCCAATGTCTTTACTAACTGGACTTAAAGCTAGAGTAGAGGTGGAAGAGGTGTTGGTCATATTCATGAAACTTGGAGCTGTGGCAAAATTATCCACTGACCAACTGAAATCAAGTCTTGAGCGAAGCAATCCTAAGGCCATCCGAAAGTATAAGAAACTGGATCAGGGACAGGAAGCTAAACTTATTTGGTCCTCTAGTACATTTAAAAAGAATAAAAGCAAGTAGGAATTTTATAAATGACCATTTTAATTTGTCATCATATCTTAAGTGAACTTTGGTGCAAAGTAATTACATTAAAGTAAAGATGAGTTTTAAAATGTTTATATTAACAAGAATAAATTATAGAATTATGTTAATAAATTTATAATTATACTTAATAGAATGATTTCAACTTTTGAAATATATGCTATCAAAAATCTTTTTATAAGTACTCTTTTTATAAAATAAAATTAAATGGCCCATTATTATTGGTCTAAAAAATCTGAGTCTATTTTTCTTTTCATGAGTGGCCTAAGACTTAAATTTCACTAAATAAATAAAGAGCCAGTTTAAAAATAAAAATGCATTTAGAATTCCTCTTTATTAAATTATATATTATTCAAATTTAAAGATATTAATTAAGGTGAGTCCTCTAAACTTGCAAAGTTAGAGTCTGTGATATATTCGAAGTAGAGTTTTGTGAAATGATTAGAGTAAGTGGTCTCACCAGCAGCTAAGCCTTGTATAATTTTAGATGTTGAGACACATCGAGTATTAGAAAGTGAAAGAGAAATAGTTGGAGTATATGTGATTGTCTCAATACAAGAGTACGGGGACTAAAAGGACAAAGTAAACTAGTGCAACACTGCAGCCATTCCACCTGAAACATCTATGTATGAGATTAAATGAGAATCTTAAATATTACATCCATTATTTCCCATCATCACATAAGCCATTTAGTTGTAAATGAATATTTTAGATTACCAAGGCTGAGTCAGTTATTAACATAAAATATATTTTCATTTAGCTATCTAAATGTAAACATCTCAATCTTTATTAAATTCTTGTAGGCTAGAATTCAATTCAACAAAAAGAATTTAAGGAATAAAATATGCTAAAATAATTATAATAACTTCGAAAAATCACTTAAATTATCTTAAATACTTCTAAATCTAACTGAATCCATTGATATTGATCATTAAAACTATAGGAATGAGTTAAATACAAATATCTTACTATGCTGTTACAGAAATGCTCATGTCGCTCTTCTTAACTTTTGTGAGAAATTTATTGAGTTTGGAGCCCTCATGAGTAAATGCGTAAATGAAATCTGTGTCGTACTCTAAGCTAATTCTACAGTTTTGTTGTCCCTCAAGCAATGAGTATTGACTTTAGGCCAGAACTGCGAGAGCGGACACTGACAGTTTCGCCATCCAAAAATTCTTTGGCGCATTAGATCCACACAGAGCTATATAAGCGTTTGCCCCATCATATACTACATCGTTCTTATTATCTCCATTAGAATAAGTCTGTACTCTAAAAGATCTTTGAGTCTAGTATGCACCATTAGATTTTCTAAACAGAAATAATGTCGAGTAGTATTTAAAATATTTACAGGAAAAATGCTAAACAATTATTTAAAAATTGGTCTATTTACCATATTTAATTTCTTTATTTTTTAAATAAGTTTCTTTATTAATTTTTAGAGCATTTTATGTTATTTAAATACCCACACATTTAATTGGTAAGTTACTTTTATTTTTGGAAAAATTCTTGAAGGATTGAAAGAATTGTTTTCCTCTTTGATGGGAAAAGAACCTCCGAAACAAAATAATATTTCTTTTATTATAAAATATTTTCTATATTTATTTTAATTAAATCTTTGATAGTTATACAAATTATTTTTAATATAAAACTTTAGTTAGCAAAGAAAACTTGTTTATTGATTTAAAATTTTTTTTGCGTGCGATTAATATTAAATTTGATAAGTTATATTAATGAAAGGGCAATAATAATAGTTGGCATAAG